>OZ030027.1:12510000-12580000 GCA_964023405.1 Apodemus agrarius
GCTTGATTGATGAAACCTCTTTTCCTCTCAATATCTAGGTCTTTGACACATAGGCCCAAATACCACTTGCCTTTCTAAACAACCTTTTGTTTCTGAGGTGGCGTGATGACAGATTGTACAGCTTTGATGGCCAGAGCCAGGAAAGAAATGCCTTGGCCTCCTGTTGACGGGAGTGCCAGGAATTTGGCCATCACAGATATTTATGAGAGGAATTGAAGGAACAGCCACTCCCAGGCTCTTTCAGCTGGCAGGTCTGCGAGGGGTGACATTTTGCAATGATGGCTTCTTCTCTTTAAGAAGCAGCAGAATAGAACCAGGCAGAAAAGCCAAACCTCCTAGTGCATGGCTTCTCCATGGCTTCAACTGTCCACAGCTGGTCAAAGAGTAGGCACGAATCCACATCAAGGTGAACGATGTGTCTATACACTTCGCCACGTAGTGGGCTGAGAGGTCTTGGGGTCGACAGCTGGAATCCAGGATTTCTTTTTCAGCAGGAGAAATAACAATCGTACCTCTCTATTAGATGGCTCTTCAGAGTTTGAATTTGAAAGCGTTCTCTGTGGCTGATCCCACACAAGCCGATTCAAAGTCTATATGGGCTGTGTTGTCATCCCGTTGCCTGGCATGTGAATCCCTGCACACACGTGTGTTAGCATAGAAGCCATCAGACTACTTTAAGGGCTGTTCCTCAGGTACCATCTGCCTTTTAATTTTAAAATAATATTTGAGACAGGGTCTCTTGCTGGACTGGAACTAGCCAAGGAAGCGAGCAAGGCTAGGTGGCTGGTCAGCCGGCTCCAGGGATCTGCCTGTCTGAGCCCTGGAACTCCAAGCGCGTACTTTTTAAACACGGGGTTCTAGGGATTGAAGTCAGGCCCTCCCGCTTGCAAAATAAGCACTTTACCAACTGAACTATGTCCCAGGCCTCTAAATAGACTTTTAATATAGACTTTTCTTCAATGATTGTGTTAATAAGTAGAGACCAGATCTTTATAAGAATAAATCTAGATGGTGACGTGCAGTTAGGGCACTGCCTTCTTCCTATCCCGTTGGAGAGAAGAACATTTAGAACTAGGAAGGTTCCTGGTACAAGTACCAAGCTGGTAACCCGTGGCACTATCAAGGGGCAGTTTTGTGTTTCCCAGCTGTCTCCAGGCTTTCTTCAATGTCAGCAGACTCTGCTTAGCTTGTTCCCATGGCTCTTGGTAACATATGCAGTAGACAAGCTCCTGGCTCTCATGAATATATGCTCTTTGGATTCCGGGGTCTGTATAACGAAGCAAAGTGTACAGGGATGGTAACTGTCACATCCTGAACTGTACAAGGAACTAGAAAACAGAACATTGGAGTTTCCCTCCAGCCATGGGCCTTTGGTGACCTTGTGAAAGACTCTGGAACTCTCCTAAGTTTCAGTTTCCATATCTGATCAGGAATTTCCATTTAGACGTTGTACGTTCACCGTTTCAGATAGGGAGGACCCCCTTCTCCCACTGAGCTCTAAGAAAATCCGTAGCAGCCTGGTGCTCAGATAGGTGTTTGGCTATAAACAGGAGAGCTGTTTGTGGGACTTTTCTCCCTACTGTTGTTTGAGATTAAAAGACTGCCTTTTTTTTTCCAGTATGTGCAGCTTTCAAAAGACACACTGGAGGAAGTCAGCCAATTTCTGCCCACACAACTTCCAAGTGACGTCAATGGGAGTAGGGCTCACAGGTCTCTAAGCAAGTTTTGGCTCTTTATGTGAGGTTTTTTTCCCCCCTTTCTTTCTTTTTTAAAAGAACAACTGCAAAAATGATTGCTCTCAACTCAAATTACACAATTTGTTCTTTTTTGTACTCTGAGTCAGCACAAGCCTTGTGTGGAAAATAAGACAAGCTCCCTTTCCTACCCGTCAAGTCGGACAGTTCTGTGAAATATAGAATAGTTGAGATTCTTGAAGGAATCTTCAAGTAACATTTTTGTTTTTGTTTTTGTTGTTTGGTTTGGTTTGGTTCTTTGAAACAAGGTTTGTCTGTGTAATAGCCCTGGCTGTCCTGGACTTGCTTTGTAGACCAGGCTGGCCTTGAACTCACAGAGATCCTCCTAACTCTGCCTCTGCCTCTGCCTCTGCCTCTGCCTCTGCCTCTGCCTCTGCCTCTGCCTCTGCCTCTGCCTCTGCCTCTGCCTCTGCCTCTGCCTCTGCCTCTGCCTCTGCCTCTTCTGGGATCCAGACAGATGCCTAGATAATATAACTGTTGATTGAACCCTAGATTTTTATTGCATCTGTAATTAGTGGTGTGCATCTTGGGCAGAGCAGATGTTGAATGTATTTTAGAGGACTTCTCTAACAAGAAAAGATCATTCATGTTTGCTTCCCAGCTCCTCATTCATGATGAAGTCAAACAAGTCAAAGACTCTGAGGAGAGCAGCTTAGGCTCTTAACATCAGGAAGGCGTGCATTGGCTCAGTCCACACAGCAACTCTCTAGGGCGGGGTTGATATACCTCTGCTGACTAGGAAAGTGAGTATGGGAAGGAAGGTAAAACTGTTCAAAGCTGGTCAAACACTGCTTGGACCTCAAACCAAGCCCCCTGGCTTCAATTTCTACCCAGGTGGCTTGATTTTAGATTTAAAGTCTGTATCTGGGGCTGGAAAGCTGACTCAGAAGGAGTATCACCCTCTCTTAGAGATGACCCAACTTTGATTTCCAGCAGCCATATCAGGCAACTCACAACTACTTCTAAGTCCAGCTCCAGAGGATCTGACACCCTCTTCTTAACTTCCATGGGCACCTACGCTCATGCACACAATCCCCCACACAAGCCAATGCATAGACACCTAATTTTGTGTATCTTCTTTTACAAAGAAGTGCAGGAGTGCTCCTCTTTCTCCACATCCTCGCCAGCACCTGATGTATCCTGAGTTTTTAATCTTAGCCATTCTGACTGGTGTGAGGTGAAATCTCAGGGTTGTTTTGATTTGCATTTCTCTAATGACTAATGATGTCGAACATTTTTTAAGGTGTTTCTCAGCCATCTGAATTTCTTCAGGTGAAAAGTCTTTGTTAAGCTCTGTACCCCATTTTTGGATAGGGTTATTTGGTTTTCTGGGGTCTAACTTCTTGAGTTCTTTGTATACATTGGATATTAGCCCTCTGTCAGATGTGGGGTTAGTGAAGATCTTTTCCCAATTTGCTGGTTGCTGATTTGTCCTTTTGACAGTGTCTTTTGCCTTGCAGAAACTTTGTAATTTTATGAGGTCCCACTTGTCTATTCTTGATCTTAGAGCATAAGCAATTGGTGTTCTGTTCAGGAACTTTCCCCCTGAGCCAATGTCCTCAAGGGTCTTCCCCAGTTTCTTTTCTATTAGTTTTAGTGTGTCTGGTTTCAGTGTAGGTCCTTGATCCACTTGGAGTTGAGCTTAGTGCAAGGAGATAAGAGTGGATCAACTCTCATTCTTCTGCATGTTGACCTCCAGTTGAGCCAGCACCATTTGTTGAAAAGGCTATCCTTTTTCCACTGGATGTTTTCAGTTCCTTTGTCGAAGATCAATTGGCCATAGATGTGTGGGTTCAATTCTGGGTCTTCGATCCTATTCCATTGATCCACTTCCCTGTCACTGTACCGATACCATGCAGTTTTTAACACTACTGCTCTGTAGTATTGCTTGAGGTCCGGGATATTGATTCCCCCAGAAGTTCTCTTACTGTTGATGATAGTTTTAGCTATCCTGGGCTTTTTGTAGAGGACCCAGCCATACCACTCCTGGGAATATACCCAGAAGATTCCCCAGCACGCAATAAGGATACATGCTCCACTATGTTCATAGCAGCCTTATTTATAATAGCCAGAAGCTGGAAAGAACCCAGATGTCCCTCAACGGAGGAATGGATACAAAAAAATGTGGTATATATACACAATGGAGTACTATTCAGCCATTAGAAACAATGAATTCATGAAATTCTTAGAGAAATGGATGGAGCTGGAGAACATCATACTAAGTGAGGTAACCCAGTCTCAAAAGAATACCCATGGTATGCACTCACTGATAAGTGGATATTAGCCTAGAATCTTGGGACACCAAAGACACAATTCACATACCAAATGATGTCTGACAAGAAGAAAGGAGTGGACACTGGTGCTGGAAAGGATCAAAGCATCAGTGTAGGGGAATACCAGAATAGGGAAGTAGGAAGGGGTGGATGAGGGAGCAGGGGGAGGGAAAAGGGCATGTGGGACCTTTGGGGGTGGGGAACCAGAAAAAAGGAAATGAAATGTAAATATAGAATATATCCAATAAAAAAAGTAAAAAAAAAAAAGTGCATTTAATGGTGCCTGATTACTATGCGTTTTAAGTAAAGCCTGTTACTTGGCAATCTGAAGCAATGATGGACAAAAACGATATTCGGCTCCATCTGCTCCTCCTGGCAGACGTGGAATTAAATCCGCCCTTGCCAAAGCTGTCTGAGCAAAGTCTCTATCGGTGCTATGTTACTGAGAAAAACAAGCGGTGGTCACTTGTCTAAGATCACACGAGCGCAGAACACTTGAACTTTAGGACTTGTGTCTCCTGCCCAGTGCTTTTCCTCTGCAGCACACTTCCTCCTGGGGGCGTAATGCAAAGAATCACAACATAGCATCTTAGGACAGTGCATGGAAATTGCCTCTGATATTTGGGAATGTCTCAGTACATTTTAGGGATGATGTCAATCCAAAGGAATTTTGAGTCTTCGGAATTTCGAGTCTTCAGAATTTCCACTGTAGTCCCGCATGACCCAAACTGATCTAGAGATGCTGTAATCGACAGCATCTATTTTAATTAAAATAGAATCAAAACACTGAGTTCCCTTTAAAAGTGATTGTAAGGGAATTTAGTATTTTGTATATAATGACTGATATGCTTAGAAGAGTTGGGGCGGGGGGTGGGGGTGGAGTGTTGTGGTATCGCCGAACTTTTCATGAGTGGTCATGGAAATTAAAAGATGAGTATACTAAAAAGTGTCCTTAGAAGGATTATTGCACAAACATTAAAAGGTAAAATACATGAGCAGTATGTCAGAAAACAGCTTAGGATTTCCAAAAGCAAACATAATCCAAATTATGAATTAATCATTGTGATTCCCTTCTGTATTTCAATAAAACATTTTTTCCAAAAAAAAAAAAAATATTACCAACTAAATAAGAGATCCTCGGGATTAAATTGTTCTGCACCTGGGTTTGTTCCTATCACACCAAATGTCTTATTTCTATCTAAATACCACATGGAATGGGCAGGAAATTCTCTGTTTAAACTGGACTTTTTCGAGGCTGTTAAGGCCAGAATGTTTGCTTTGCCAAAAATTAAATTATTGCAAAGTAGAGCAAGTACCTGGCCTTGCGGTAAGTCAGAATAAGGGAATATATCAAACTGGAAATAAATCAGATGCTACCAGGACCACCCCTCCCCCACCTCAGGGTCCATTGGTGGCTGAATGTGATTGTGTCACTTCCTGACAGATGGAATTAAATAACTTAAATTCAAAGTGGGAATCGCCTAGAAATTCCATCTCCGAAGCACAAAGCTCACACTCCTTACGCACTTGCTCTTAAAATTTGTATTCCTAAAAATCTAGACATTCTTATAAACAGTAAATTGCTTTGATTCACTTTCATCCTGTGCAAATGCACACTCTGATAAGAAATTAAACACCCATCCTCAGCCTCCCGATGCTGCAACCCTTTAATACAGTTCCCTGTGTTACGGCGAGCCCCCCACCAACCGTAAGATTGTTTTCATTGCTACATAACTTAATTTCTCTACTGTTATGAATTATAATGTAAATATCTGGTAAGCAGGATATCTGATATGTGACCCCGTAAAAGGGTTATTTGACTCCATGAGGGTCTTGACCCACAGGTTGAGAACCACTGAAATAACATTCCTAACCAAGTTCCTTGCAAAAGACCCTAAACCACCTCAAGATCGTCTAATAACACATTGGTTCTATTAAGACTTTATCAAATACTATATATAAAGTCATCTTGAAGTGGACAGGGACATGGCTATTTTCTATCATGATGTCAACAAAAATGTTAATGCATTTCTTCTCTGTATTTTGTGGCACAGAGATCTCCAAGGAGTCTATGTAGATCTAAGATTAGAGACCATGTTCCTAGTCTTCTGTGTAAGTAAAAATATACAGCTCACTACTACATGTTAATCACAATGGGATAATATACCCTCTGTGTATGCTAGAATTGCTTGTTTTCTATCACTATAACAAAACACCAGAGACAATCAGTTTATAGAGAGAAAAGGTTGACCCATAGGTTTTTAGTTTCCAGTCCACAGTGCAGGAGATTCATTGCATTTAGTCCTCCAGAGAGGTAGGGAAAGTCACAAATGAAGAGCTCATGGCATAGAAAACTGCTTACCTCATCTGCTGGAAGCAAGACAGAAAAGGAGGGGTGGGTTGCCACAGCCCATTCAGAAGCAGAAGATTCCCAACAACTGAAGGACCTCCCAGAAGACCCCACCTCCCAAAAGTGCAAAGTACATATAAATAACACCATCTACAGGAACCAATCCTTTCTTATGTGGACCTTTAGGGAAACATTCTCCATAAGAAACATTTGCTGTGCATAGTAAAGCACTTGTTCTTTGTGAAGCTGAGGGATAACACTAAGAATTTCTAGAAGTCATGGGTAAATAATCTGGGTGTCACACAGGTACACACACGCGTACACACACATACATGCACACATGCACACATAACACACATGCAGCACACACACACACATACACACACAACACACATAGACACATGCAACATGCACACATACATAACACACACATTCACACACATGCACACACGGCACACACACAACACACACATACACACACAACACACATAAACACATGCAGCATGCACACACATAACACACACGCACACACATGCACACACGGCACACACAACACACGCAACACACACAACACATACATACACACATACACACACATACATACACACATACACACATACATACACATACAACACACATACACAGCATGCACACACACATAACACACATATACACACATGCACACATGATACACCCAACACACACATACACACACGCACAACACACACATCATGAATGCAATAATTTTTGGACAAGAGGCCTTATGTTTTTACTTTTTATATTAAGAGATGAAAATTATGTAGCCAGCTCCAGTTACATTGCCAATGCTAATGTAGCAAAGACAAAAATGTAACTTAAAATATGAAATTAAAAACTAACCAAAGTGCTACTAACATATACGAAAATTTTAATTTCCAAGGATGATATTCCACTTAGTGAACATACCTGGATTTGATTTGAGTTTTGGTAAAAACACTCCAATGCTTTAGAATGATCCGATTTTCTAAGAAGTGTATGATGCACAGTCATGATTATACATGCACATATATATTGGGGCTTGGACAATAAATATTTAAGATAGATAAGTAATTATGTAGAAAATAAATGATAGGTTTATCAGCTTGTACAACCTTTGCCCTTAGTTTTAGCTAAAAACTTAAAAATATTCCATAGATTTCTTTCTACTATAATCATTACATCATTCCTTCCCTGTCAAAAAAATTCATATTGACTTATTGTTGTGTTCTTACAGCCAGTAAAAATCCTGTGCAAGTGCAGAACCAGAAGGCAGCTCCAGAGCCTGGGGCTGAGGGCATTTGTGCGATCTGAGCGCGCGACTAGCCTTGCCTGCTTCTCTTTCTTTCCCTGTGTGGGTGCAAGGGCACAGGGTGTGGGCCAACATGACGCTGAGCGCACTACGCAAAAGCCAGCATGAATCCCGGGCCTTTTCGCCAGCAGAAAGGATCGATTGTGTGCCTAGCAGCTGGAATGCACGCAGGTCACTTTTGGAGTGGCGTTAGCAGGCATCGTTCGACTGGTTTGCTCTAGGAAAGGCAGAAGGTTGAGAATTTTCCTCATTGGCCCTCCAATGAGCCTCCTCTTCATTGTTAAAATAATAAAGAATACTGTTCATACAGCCAGAAAGATTCAGCCCTGTTTTCTCAATTGGAAGCTGTTGTTTCAAAGGTATACGCTTCCTTTCCTGCCTGCATGGAAATCTTCTGTCCAGAATAACGTGAGCTGGGACACCTAGCAAAACAGGCCATTGTAGACTTATTGAATTTGTTAGCCAGAAGCCACAGGCAACACAAGACCCAGAAGAGCAAGGAACTTGCAATAGAAAGCCCAGAAAGGTGGGGTACAGCCCAAAGGTAGAACATTTGCCCTGGGATGTCGGAGAACTTTATTCCCGGGCGCCAGAAACAATCGTCACTGAACAGAACTTCTTGGATGAATCAATACTCAGGAGAAAGATGACAGAAAGATTTTTCAGCAGTATTTAAGGCTTAATCGTGGAGTCATTTTCAAATTTTATAAGCAATAACAAAAATCGTTACCCTGGTATTACTGGCTGCGGTCCTGGAATCAGGGACTCTAAGTTTGATCTGCTGGCTTGTATTTGGCTATCATCCTGGCCAGCAGGGTCTGTGTTCTGATATTTCTGTTGTGGATGTTCACATTTTACACCGGGGTTCCTTCACACCAAAGCCTATGACTCTTGCCCTGAGATGCGCGGACTGGGTAGACCTGTGTAAGAAGGGAGTCTGTCTGCTATTGTTTTCAAAACAGGTTTCCACAGTTTTCTTCACTCCATTCGATGAGATCCCACCCGCGCCATAAACTGTCCTTAACGCTTTTTCCAGGACGCCACTGCAGATTTCTCTTGGATCCATGTGAAATTTTAACCTCCATATTAGAGTTGTTATGGCAACCAGATCGATTCCTAATTGGCCACCCACCCGCTCTGTCCAGAGGATGAAGATCTCTGGACAAAGACGCAGCTGCACAAAAACAATGATAGGAATATCATCACAGAACCTGGAGCTGCTAAATTGTTGTTTATAGATAGTGAAGACGAAAGGGAAATGCAAAGCAGAGCATCTTAAAGTCAAGTCGGCAACCACAGCTTTAGGCTCTCCCCAACCATCGGGTAGCCACGATCTCAGGAACGGGTCTAAGGTGAACAGCTCAGGTCAAAGCCTCCCACAGCTTTAGGGCGCATGCCAAATACCAGTTTTTCTTATTAACAGTATCCTCTACCGCTACTACATGAAATTGCAGGTTTTTATCTCTTGGGACTCAAATCTCTGACAGGTGTGCTGCTTTTGAGCTGTTTGCAGGAACAGTGTTCAGCGATGTCTCTACAAAAGTGAGGTTGAAATTCAAGAACGCCTCGATTGGGTGGTAGCCAAACACAGGGTTTCATAACACAAAAAAATTTCCTAAACGTGACTCCATACCCTTGGAAAATTCCTGATCGTTGTTCTTTATAATTAAGCTATCTTCTGGGTGTTAGATACATGGTCGAGAGGCTGTTTTGGAAAACTGGGTTTGGGGCAGTCATTAGGCAGTCGGTCGTGTGACTCTGTACCTTATACACACAGATTACTGGAGGGAAATGTTTTCAATGTAAGAATCAAAAAAAAAAAAGTAAAAGTGTCTGGCTATGAGAAAGGAGTCACTAATTACAAATTACAATATCTCATTAAAAGTAGTCTTTACTTGCGAGAAGGCTGGGAAAACGCTAATTAAGTCATAAGCTGTCCCTATGAATAATTAGCTCTGGCAAGAAGATTCTAATGGTCCATTAAGTTTTTCACACCCACAGCTGTTCAGGGGGAAAATATAAGCAAAACCTGATGGCCCTGATTTCAGCTGAGTGGTAGACTTTCTCCAGCAACCAAATGAGTAACTTTGCCTACCCTGGGCATGTGATTCTTCTTCCCGTCCGATGTGGAATTCTCATTTGTCATAAATGAAAATAGGTCTAACCTTCAGCAAATCGGTCTAACCTTCAACAAATAGGTCTAACCTTCAGCAAATACCTTCTCTACCTTTGAGCTTACTCTCAAACCAATACAAAGTAGGCAACCTATACAACTTAAGATAGTCCTTAATTACGGTTGGTTCAGGTAGAGATGTCCATTTTTATGATGCCCATTTCAGCATTTATGTTTGGATATGACTTTTTTTTACCATGTTATCACTGTTTTTATGTTTCTGCTTTTCGTGCATGTGAGAATAGATAGTCTCTCATGGGGCCAGATACTTTAGACCTATGTAGAAAGCCACAAAAATCCTAACTTTTCTCTGTTCAATGTGGTAGCCACAAGTCTTTTTTTGTGTGTGTGAGTTTCATGTATTTGCTGTGGGGCCCTGGAATGAGAGGTATTGAAAACATTTCAAGAACTTGCAGAAAGAGAGGAATAATTTTATACAGGTTACGTATTGGAAGGATATTTTGATCATCAAACAGCTGCCTATGAGAACTGTTAAATCTTTATGTGTGCCTTGTATTTTCAGTTTGTATAATATTCATGGCAGGTGACACAGGTACAAAGGTCCCTTTGGATGTGGGAACTCAAAGTTCACACAATAATATTTCTGAAAGAAAATCAGAGGGTTCTAAATCAGATTTTCATCACATATTTCCTACCACAGAAGGGATATGAAAGCAGATGTTGGGAAAGTGCTTGTAGGGGCCTGGTGTAAACCCACTTCCTTATTTTGATTAAATACAGGTAAAGGATTATGCTTAAGTCCAATATCAGTTGCAAAATATTCTCCTTCAAATTTTAAATGCCCTAAATCAACTTGAGAGTGAGAGAAAGAAGTAACAGAAGGAGGGAACTCAGAGGTCAGGCAGGACAGGTCATCCAGAAAGGACATTCCAGAAAGGGAACAGAAAATGAACAATCCAAGAAGAGAATCCAGTGTGAGTCTCTGAGAAGGTAACAGTGGAGCTGTTGAGAACAATAACATCTAAGAATTGCTTCCAGCACACGACGACTTAGAGACACAATTTCATTTCAATGTCTTAGAAATAGACTTCTAACATTCCCATTTTCAAAGACCTGCAGACCAAGTTGAAGAAATTTGCCTGAGATCATTTAGTCAGTGTCAGAGCCAGATGGTAGGGGACGAGGCCTAAATGTTGACCTGGGCCTAAATGTCATCTGCACACTGACTCGGGGTGGGACTCCCTGAGGCAATCTGAAGCAAATGGTTAATCTACACTTCAAAGTGCCTTCTGAGTCTAAATCCCAGTCACGTTTGCACGAACAATAATATCAAGCTTTTATTGATCACACTCATGTGCTAATAACTATAAGAACTCATAAATTATTTCTTCTTTCCCGCCTCTTACCACCACAGACTCTCTACACTAATGTAAATAAATAAGTAAATAAGGAAGTTAACAAATAAACAATAAGACTCTAGATCCTGGGCCGCAAGCCACACAGCTAAAAGTACTTAGACCTGAACTCAGGCCGTCCCAGTCCAGGACCACTGCAAAAGTTGCCCAAATCCTGATGTCACCACACATAGTTGTCCTGTGGCCACACTTATTTCCTTCTCTGTCATTCCCCATAAAAATATCAACTGCCTGGAATCCTAAGGCTTCATTCTTCAGTCTCTATGGCGGTCCTGTGCTGTTCACCCAGTAAGACACATACCTCCTGTCTCTGAGCTTACCAGTGTTCCGTGTAGAAAGAGTTCACCTCCTCTTGAGTTCCTACCTTTACCAGGATCTCCCCCTTTACGGGGTGTCCCAATTCAAGACGTTTTTGGAATATAAAGGGGAAGAATTTCCCTTTCTCCATTGATCTTCAAAATCACGAGCAATTATTTTTGCTTTCAAAAAGCCCCAGTTTTCGTTGGCATCTTTGATATCCTTTGGTTTCCCTTCCCAAGTGTTCTTTGAAGGAATTGGTATTCATGACAGGTATCAGAACTTCCTGGCGCCATCTTGAACGCTGAGAGCTGATAAGCAGTGTTGCTTCATGGGACCCTTTTTATTACGAGAGTGATGAGCTTGTCTGCTCCTGGAGGCAGCAGATTCCTGGCTGGCCAGGACTGCATTGCTTTCTTTTTTTTTAACCATAACACATAGATCACTGGATCACTGGTATAGTGATGGGTATTCTTTCCAGAGTTGACAGTGTTCCTCAGAGATCTCGGTGGGCAGAGCTGCCCTGGACAATTCATCTAGTCTTCTTATGCCTCTGGTTGATTTTGAGGCAGAGTCTTGTAGTTCAAGATGATCTCAAATTCACAATCCTTCTGCCACTGCTTCCAAAGTGCTAGGATTGCAGTCGTCTATCAAGGCCAGGTACGGAGATACAGCTTTAAGACTTGTCTCTTTCTCCTCCTCGCATCTTAATCTTCCACAGTGGCACATTCTAAAGCCAAATGTTCTCCACCTTCCTAATTCTGTGACCCTTTAATACACTTTCTCATGCTGTGGCCATAGGCGCCAGTGCTCCTGCTTCCTGACCTCAGAGCTCTGCCTCCCCGAGGCACAGAGTCATCTGCAGCTTAGTTTTGAGTAATAACCACATTGGGTGATGCTTTAAGGGATTTATCTCCACTGGCACAGACATCAACCCTCAGTCTTTGGGCTTGCTGACTATTATTCCAGTGTACACTTGTGTCAAAATGGAATTCCACATCCCCCAGTTGATAAACATTGCTGGCTTTGTAGATTCAAAACATGTTTTTTCCTCATAAGAGCTACATGAATCTTGATGGGGATGCATATTTTCATTTCTTTCAAATAAATATCTGGGTGTGGAATTATTGGGTCACAGGTAGGGTGTGTTGACCTCTAGAAGAAAGAGCCAACGTACGTCAGTTCCTACCAGCAATTCAGGAAACTTCCAGATGCCTCAGCAATTCAGGAGGTTTCCAGATTTCCCATATCACTGACAATACTTGGTATCATAAATCTTTTCAATTTAGCTGTGCTTGGAGGTGTGTCTCATAGAGTATCTCATTGTAATTTTAATTGGCACTTGTCTGGAGATGTCATTAACTATATTTCTTAGGGCAATTAAAAATGTAATTTGAATACAGTATGATGATCTCGTGTGTTACAACAGAAGGATTTGACAAATATACATTCTCTTCATAATGTACACTACATAGTGAATAGACTTTGCCTGACCTCCAGAAGTCTCGTTAGGCCATGTCCAATCTCCCGTCAGTGCAAACAATCCTGGTGCACACACAGAATAACCTCTTTTGTGGTTGGCCCCTTTCCCCTAGCCTGGTGTTCTCTGTGGGTCATTGGAATTGCAGTGTCTTTCTGTTTTGCTGTCCCTTGGATTCCCCTCTGGACCTTTCTTTCCCATGGATAAAAACCAAAGTTACCTATTCTCTTGTTGGTTGCCATTTTGGATGGTCTTGGATTTTGTCTACCACAGATAGAAGACTCTACAAACAACTTCTGTCTATGTATTTTTGTAAAGAAACGTTTCCATGTCTTTTGAGTAAAAAGCTAGGGGTAGAATTGGTAGGTCGTGGAGTAGGTAAACATTTACCTTGGTAAGAAATCGCCAAGTTATGTTTCACTTTGCATTTCCACCCACAGCGTTTCAACTTCAGTTGCCCCACAACCTATCCAAAGTCTGTCCAGTAGTTTTCTGATTTAGCTTTCCTAGTGGGTATACAGTAGTAAGTCATGCCGTCTCCCAGCACCATTTCCCTCCTGCATAACCACACCCCTATCTCCATCTCTGTATCTTCCTGTGGAGGGCATCCACTCAAGCCCTCTGCCTACTTTTACTGAATAATCTGTTTAGTACTGAACTCTTGTTGGTATATGATCGAGATTATTTCGACCTTTTGAATATACCTAAAATATAAAATATTCTAACGTCATGGTAAATTTGTATGTTTAGTATAATTTATGATACATCTTAATGTAGTTTATATTTTATAAGATTCAAATACATGTTTAAAGAACTTTTATTTTTAAAATAAAATTTTTTGTCTTCTGTATATGAAAATCAACATTGCTCTATGTTTTCTTCTTTCTAGTTTTCAATTTCATGCTTACAAAATATATTTTATTATGTATAGTATTGCAAATTATCAGTGGGTAACTCTGCTTGCTATGTATGCAACCTGCAGAGCCTAAGTTTGAATCCCCTGGGCCACATAAAAGCCAGACATGACTGCACATAAACTGTGCCCCCAGCACTGGACGGCAGAGAGAAGCAGATCTTAGATTCCTGAGCAGTCAACCTAGTCTAGATGGATACATTCTCGTTCAGGTAATTCTCCTGTCTCAAAGAAGTAGGCAGAGAGTGACAGAGAAAAACCACAACGTCTTCCTCTTTCCTTCACATGCCACATATGAGAGCACACACATACATGCACACACATACACATGCACACACACATACACACACAGCAGCACTCAAGTGCATGCACCACACACACACACACACACACACACACACACACACACATGCATGCACCACACGAACACAAATTACTATTTGAGTATGTACACTAATGCTTATCGAGCATTCTAGCATTCTAGTAACTTGGGGAACCAATCGGGCCTCTGTCCTTGTTCTTTTCTTGGGTCTTTCAGCTTTTCAGGATCTTTGCATTTCCACCGTTAGAATGAAGCTTACACATTTTGCGAAAGCTTGCAGGAATTTGTTTTCAACCTTCTTTCTGTGGTTGGGATTCAGTTTCCACAGTTTTTAGTTTCCCATTCTCACTATCATTTTTAAAACATTCCCCCCCCCCTCGGTGTTCCATCTGCTGAAGTGTCCTACGTAATAAGTTTTCAATAGAGAATATTACACTATTTTCAGTTCTGAAGGTTTTGCGCTTGTCTTTTAGCGAGACACATCTGTTTACTCATTACAGTGACCTTTTTCTTTTAAACCGTAAGCACGTTGCTAATAGTTAAACACATTGTGAGTTCCCAGACTGTCTTTTCAGATCGGCCTCCGTCAATATTTTACTTTTTTGTTTTGTTTTGTTTTGTTTTGTTGAAGATTACACACGTGCTTCCTTTCGCATTTAGTAGATGATTTAGTTCAGTGGGCTACTCTAAACACATCAGACCACTTACAACTCAACACTCCGCACGCTGCCACCATCTTTCTACCAGGTGACGAACAGATTTGCCGTGCGCATGTGCAGATTACTGTTTGATTACAATCCTTAATGAAACTTATCACAAATATGCCGTTTCTCTTCTCTGAGGTTCCTGCTTCAGCATCTAGGCACGGCGGCTGTGCAAACACCCTGCCTGCCTCCTCTGTTCACGATCACTGTGATCACTGCAATCACTGCAATCACTGAGATCACTGAGATCACTGCGATCACTGCGATCACTGCGATCACTGCAATCACTGCGTGCTGCTCTGGCTGTATCACCCACAAGCTCTTGCTGCAGTAGCCCCTTTCTCTCAGGGACCACAGTTCTATGCACAGCATCCTCTAGACTCCGAAGCAGGGGCGGCGATATTTTGTCAACCTTCTCAATAAATTTATGGCTGGATGGACCCTTTATCGCCAATTACTCCACTGTAGCTGAGACTAAGATCTACTCATATGAACTCTATGAGTCTGGTGGGGACATATCGAGGCTCAAACACGTTCTTGATCTCTCCCATTTTGTGTCATCTCCGAAGGAGACACCCCTCCCCCGGCACAGTGGGGGCTCCCTCCCTCCAGGACCCCAGATTAGGCACAAATCACACCCACACACCTGTGTTCACAGATAGCCTTTATTCAGAGGGAAAGAAAAGTTAAAAGTGACGGCTTTCTGACTCAGGCAGAGAAACAGCAGCAAATGACCTCCCTTGTAGGTATGATTTCTAACAGAGAAAGGGGAAGCCTCTGCTGGACTGGGCTAGGCTGGAGAGTTGTTATATTTTAGTTGGGTGTGTTCATTAGGTCGGCCAAAGGGGGCTTTTGATTACTGCGTTTCAATACTTTCAGAGCCGAACCTCAGTGGTCAGCCTCAGGAGGAGGAAGTGGCCAAGTCAGGGAAGAGACCTTCATGGCTGGCTTTGGGGATGAAATCGAATGGTGTTTAGCAAGGCAGAGGGAATGGAGGAGAAGGGAAAGGCCTGATGAAGCCATGGTCGCCAGGCCCGAGCTGGCCAGAGTCCCCTCCATCTCTGAATCCAAAAATAACAATTTTATTCTTTTCCCGCCACTAGACCCCGCCCCCAGTAGTTCCAAAGCAGAGTCAAGGTGTCAGGAAAGTAGGGTGGTATTCCTACAAAACGAGATCCATGCCAAGACACGGTTTCTAAGAGAGCTTTGGAAATATTTAGAATTTTGCTTAAAGGGTGCTCTTCTTTTAACCACGAGGGGACATTATCCAGTGTGACTTGTGGAGACGTTGAAGAGGATCGGGTCTCGGGGATTTTAAGGCATTCTGTTTACAGCTGGGCAGGGAATATTGTAGAGTCACATCATGTCTGAAGGACAATCTGAGTGGTATGATGGGTGAAAATGTGTCACATCAGGTTGGTCCTGTGGTTCTGGGGAGGGCTCTATTCTGTTGTTTACGTCCTCTGCGGTCCGTCTTTGGACGACTTGGGAAAGGTATCTGCCGTCTCTCCCCCAGATCACTGCTCCCGGTAGAGGGAAAGAGGGAAAGACTGAGGTGTCTTCTGGTCTCAGGTGCACTGAGCGAGTCAAAGTCATCCCCCAGGGCTCGGTGTGTTCAGCCTGTGGAGAGAGCCTCCACGGCCGGAGCGTGACAGCAGAGCGAGCTGGGCCAGTCTTCCCACTGCTGTGACCCAACGCTGACTTTTAAGTTTTCAGTTTCAGTTGAGAAATAAGGCCAGCAGATAATGGCAGCTTTGTTCAGTTTGACCTAACAAGGAACACAAGAAGCTTTTGGGGGAGGCTTACCTAAGGATCCTGTTAGCCAGATAGTACAGCTGTAACTCCAGGAAAATTTTTGTCTTGGTTTGTTTACATCATGAAGCTAAGTTATATAATATGTGATATGTGATGTGATATATGATATATCACATATAACATACATATTATATTATATAATTAAATAATTAATTATTATATAAAATAATACTGTATAATTAATAATGATTAATAAACATAATTTGTATAAATGTAATCTATGTTAATATTAAATTAGATTATATTAATATAAAATAAATATATTATACATCATATATGACACATATTTTAGTAAGTTTATATATAGAGAGATGATGCAGCTACCAAATAAATTAAAAATTATGTAATTTGTACAGACAGTCATGTACTTGATTTGAACCTCTGTCTACGGACATGTGTAAACAAACGTGTTGCTCTTCAGTATGATGGTAGACTCTTCCTTATCTTTGCTATGATCACAGAAGCCCCTGTGTTTGTTATAAAAGAAGTCTTTAGACTACACGTTTTAATACACACTTCGTAGGCAGAAACAGCTCCGAGAGGAGAAGCCTGGATCCTGCCTGTGACACTGACTAGCTGAATAACCTTGATTTCGTTCCTTCACCGTCTTGTGAATGGCTTCATGTGAGAAATGGTCTTTAGGCTGTCTCTGCTTCGCGAAGGAATTGTGCAAATTGAAGCTAGCGGGGACAGGATATTACAAACACAACACCCTCACCTCTGGAGTTTGTTACAACACTGCAGTTCACACAACGCTTGGAGTTAGCGAGCTCATTCTGTCTTCACCACAGAGCTTTGGGGCAAACATGGCGACGCTCCTCTGACAGATAAAGGAACCAAACTCATGTCTGGGTCCTCTCCCTCTGATATATTATGCGAGCCACTCTCTCTCTTCCCCAGGTGACGTGAAAAAGCCCAGGCTCCTTTGATGGAGGTGTGCTTGTGCTAGCCTTATCCCGATCTTCTGTAATCAATAATAATTCCACGAGGATAGTTTTTGAGTCATTCGAAAGTCATTTGTGAATGAGAACTCAGAACCGTCAGGCGAGGGACCAGTGGGCGCTCTCAGTGAGCGGGGTGCCTGCTTCAGAAGCACAGGAACAGAGTTCTGATTCCAGGCTGGGTGGAGCCAGGAGGAGCCCAGGTTCACTGGCGGCTGCTCCGGCTGGACAGCCAGCTGTAGGTTCAGTGAGAGACAACCCCTACACACACACACACACACACACACACACACACACACACACACACCTCAAAACAGCAATGTTAAGAGGAAAAAAGATATCTAACATTAATCTCTGGCCTCTGCATCCACCATATAACATATGGTAATATATAATCTCTCCCCCTTCTCTCTCTCCTTCTATCTCCCCACCAATCTCACTCCCTCTCTCCTCTTCCTCTCTCTCAATCTCTCTCTCTCATATTCACATGCATACTATAATAAATACCGACTACTAGAAATTGTATCTTTCCTGCTAGAACACAAAACTGTGAGAGGAAAAACGTTTAAACGTTTGCCATCGTGACTAATACAAATCACATTTACTTTCTCACATGCTTTTCTCTTTCTTCCAGCTAAAGCCACGTACCTTCTTTTCTTTCTTGTTTTTTAGACAAGCCTGTTGAATTCCGGGGCTTCTCTGACTCAGCCTAAATTGTTTTTTTATCACTTTGTCTTCTGACAGTTTATTTCTTTGACCCCAGTTTTCAGCTCCAAAGCTCACACGATCACCTCCATTGGTGTAGACAATTTGCTTTCCAAATCCTGATCAGCTTCACCTCCTGAAAGGCCAAGCCAGCTCTTTCCTGTCCTCTCTGTCATGGGTTTTTCAAATGGTTCTACCCTACCCCCCACCCCCACCCCCACCCCTACAGCAAGCGCCTCACTAGTCTAAGGGTGTTTCAGAAGAAAATGACCTTCATGTCAGCAATCAGAGTTAACTTATCAACCCAAAGCAAAATAACCACAACATACAAAGTTCTGGAGTCCTTTTAAATACCGACTTAGCCCGAGTCTGTGATTTGGGTAACTTTCCACTTCTTTTAAGAGCTAAACACAACCTAGTAAAAGAGAGGTCTTTGAAGTGTGAGCTGGTTTGACCATTTCTGGCACGGAGCATCCGACCCAGCTGAACGCATCTTGGAATCCGCTCCAGCTTCATCAGCAAGTGCTGGGAGATGACGTCACTGTGGGATTTCAACCGAACTTTATGTTCTGGTAAACAGTGTGGTGTCGCAGTTACCACTGGGGAATTCTTTTTCCCCTGGGAAGCGCCAGCAAAGCTCCTTATTCACGGGCAGGCCTCGTTGGAAGGGGAGAGTGGGGCGAGGCTGAGAGAGCCGAGCTGGGTGGCAGGTGGCAGGAAGATGATTAAAGTCACCGTGTGTGGAGGGCCACATTCTGGGTTAGTCCCGCTCCCCTGCGATCAGGATGCTGGGATATAGATAGGCTTCTTTGGGAAATAGGCTCTCACCTGGCCTAGCCCCACCCCCGTTTCGGTGCTCACGTGTAAACAGTTCCACACTAGAGATCACAAAAGTTAGTTTGACTTCAATCCTTTTCTTGGATCAATAACGCATTCATTCGGGAGGCTGTGGGTATAATCTCAGCGGCGAAGGCCACTCCCTCTGAGACGATAGTAAGGAAAGAATCTGGCAGATAGTTATGTAAGCTTTACCCTAAATAAAAAAACCAAGAGAACACTGCTTGTCACCAAACTAGAAATAGAAATGCTGGAGTTCTTATAGAAATAAGTGCACGAAAAACCCCCTGCTTACCAAGCTGTCCCCACAGTCTGTTCATAGCCGAATGCATCCCACCATCTGGGCAGCCTAACTTGTTCTCTCTCTCTCTCTCTCTCTCTCTCTCTCTCTCTCTCTCTCTCTCTCTCTGTCTGTCTCTCTTTCTCTCTCTCTCTCTCTGTCTCTCTTTCTCTCTTCACCCAACTGTGTGTGTGTGTGTGTGTGTGTGTGTGTGCGCGCGCGCGCGTGCACGCATGTTTAGCACTTCAGAAAAAACTACAAAGTTGTTTTTAAAACCGATTTATTTTTTTAAGAAACAAAACCAATTTGGTGATGAATATAAATAAATAAAAATTACCTCACAATACCTAATTCTAATTCCCCCCAAGAAAGCTAACCAGGTTTCCATACAAAAAGTTATACTTGTGGGGAGGTTGTGAGTGTATCACAGCTTAGAGGAATCGTGCCCGAGCCCGACAACCAGATCCTTTAGTCTGTTCCCAACTTCCATTTCTTCCTACAAAAACAACAAACCCCACAGCTTTTTAAATTGTGTATTTTATTTAGTACTGAGTGAGACAGTACCACGCACCTAAAGTGAGATTAGAACTCATGTACAGGTGGTTCTCATCTCCGCAGCCCTACCTCTCTTCGTCAGGTAACTCGTACAAGCGAGTCTTGCAGAGCGAGTCTTTCCTGACCAGCCCTTGTCACTCTGACCCCAGTTGTCATTTCCTCTGAGGCTGTCTGCCTCTCTCACGAGTCTATGGCCTCACGCAAGGCTTTGGGTCATGCAGGAGCAAACATGACCCCGGGTGTTCTTTGACGGAAGTCCCCGAGGGGTGCATGGATCCTGAATGACAGAGGGGCGGAGGATGACTTTGAGACGTGAGGTGCAGAAGCCAGACTGCAGCTTTCATGGCCCTGACAAAGCCGGGGCACAGCTGCCTGGCTTCCTAATTTGGTTTGGTGTCCTGCAAATTCCCCAGCAGATGAATCATTCTCTGATTCATGTGTAAGGACGGAAATGCTTCTAAACGACAGCCAGGTTGACTTCATGTGTGATTTTTTAATACCCTTATCTCCCTGATAGGTTATTACCACCTGGACAAGGAGTGTGAGGGAGCTCTCTGCCTCTGTCTTTCTCTCTCCGGCCCTGTGTTCACATGTATGCGTATGCACGTGTGTGCATGTGTGTATGTGTGGATGTGTGTATGTGTGGATGTGTATGTGTGTATGTGTGTATATGTATATATGTGTGTATATGTGTGTATGTGTATGTATGTGTGTACATGTGTGTATGTGTGTATATATGTATGTGTGTATATGTGTATGTGTGTATGTGTATGTGTGTATATGTGTATATATGTGTGTGTATGCGTATGCACATGTGTGCATGTGTGTGTATGTGTGTATGTATGTGTGTATATGTGTATATGTGTGTATGTGTATGTGTGTGTATGTGTATATGTGTGTATGTGTATGTATGTGTGTATATGTATGTATGTGTGTATATATGTGTGTATGTGTGTATATGTGTATATGTGTGTATATGTGTATATGTGTGTATGTGTGTATATATGTGTGTGTGTATATGTGTGTATGTATGTGTGTATGTGTGTATATATATGTGTGTATGTGTGTGTATATGTGTGTATGTGTATGTGTGTATCTGTGTATGTGTGTGATTATGTGTGTATATGTGTGTATATGTGTATATGTGTATGTGTGTGTATATGTGTGTGTATGTGTGTGTGTAGGTGTACTGTGTGTTGAGTCTCTCACTGAACTTGAAGCCGGTGGCCCATAAGCTCCTGAGAGCCCCGATCTCTCTCTCTGACTATGCTTGTCACAGACATCCATGGCCTTGTAGACTTTCATGGGGCTGCTTGGGATTCCAACGTGGGTCCATGCTTTTGCAGAGTACACAGCTCTGGTTACTCACGGAGCTGTCTCCCTGGCACTCCTGATATCTTTCAAGTTATGTAACCTCATTCAAGTGAATATCCACGGAGGGGATTATTCCTTGGCGAGATTTTGTTACCTGCTTCAGGAGTAGTTCACCGAAGGTGGATATCTATCTATTCTAACACAAATGCAGAACCAATCCCTCAAAGAGAAATGAAAGCAGTAACATTAAGTACAGACTGTCTTCAGAAACAGCCTGTGTCAGGCCTAGGCCAGACCATGACTCGATGTTTCTCTTCTTACCTGGTAAACTCACAGGAAAATCGTAAAAACTTTTCTCTATTAGATTTGATGAGGCAGAAAAACCTTCCCTGTTGGCCATCAAATTAAGACGCAGTATGATTTTACAACTTGTTCCATCTTAGAATTTGGCTGTGGTCTATCTCCCTGTGACTTCTCAGAGCCAACCACTTGAGGATTTTTGGCTGTTTGCCAGTAGCCAGGCACAGATGCTTTTAATAAAGGGGGGGGGGAATAACCACCTTCTGGAAACATCCGTGCTTTACAACATTCAAGAAATATCAATCCTCTTTTATTAGCAAAAAGAAAAATATTTAATAGCAAACATTATGTACGTATCTGCTCCGTATCCCTCTTTGTGCCACAAAAAAATAGAATATTTCTCATGTTAGAAAGTCTAATTCTACAGTTAACCCAGGGCATCCCAAGAGCGTGCGTACCCCACACGGAGAAGCCATACTGATATGTAGTAATTTATAAAAATCAAATTAAAGAATTAAAGATTAACAGTGAGTTGTCCGGAGATCTTTGTATAAAGGTCACCTTTGTGGGTAATTTGAAAGTATATTAAACAAATGTTTGGCAACTTTACTGTATATGAAATAATATGTGATTTTAATATGTGATTAGGAAGGCTCCCCCAAAACTAGGGGAGAAATAGATCGTGAATATATGATACAGAAAATTGATTAAAGTAGTTATTCTGACCTCAGGGTAATAAAGTGTATTAAAAGCAATTTTATACTAAGAAACAGAGAAAAATAGAAAGAAATGTTGCAGTTGCCAATTAAAAGATGAATTTATAAGCATAAATTCACAAATGAAATAAAAAGTGTCAGATTCCACAACATGACTATACATAGTTCATAGAAATATTGTAGAATTAAAATGTAAATGGAACTTAATAAAATATTGGCACAATAGGACAATAAATTAATATCCATAGTAATCAGAGCTGTTTATAATTCATCTGACTTTACTAACCCTGCAATAGACACATGACAATGTATTGGTCAACGTGCACAGGAAGTTACAGACATAGGCATGTATCAAGTGGCATCAGTAAGCTAAGAAAGCTAGTAACAATAAGAGCTCTTGCTTACCAAGTTCACGAACGTTTTCAATTAAATGGCAATTAGCAAGACAAAGGTATCCAAGCCATCTCGGTCAACCATGGTCAAAACTGGGACACGTTTCCCCCCCCCCCCCGAATGTGTATTTGACAGCAAGCTTTCAGAAAAGAGCTGAGGTACTACTATCTGTGCATCCAATTACTCCAGCTCAGGAAAGCATAGCACGCTTTTCAAAAATTATGTAAAAAAAAAAAAATACATTCACTTCGACAGTCACGTATTCTTAGCCCGTGAAGCAGCCTTGAGTCTCTGCCTTCTTCCCGCTCCCCTGCAAAGGGAAGCGTCTCTGATCAAGGCCGAGTGGCCTTGGTCTACCTGCCCAGCCACGCGTGCTTGACCAGCTTTGTAACACAGGGCACAAATTCTGTCCTGTGGAGGGACCCTCGAAAATAGAGAGAAGGTGATTACCCCCGTAACAGTCACAACACTGGGATATTGACACCACCCTTCTAAAGCCCAGAAATCACTGGAAAGGAAGAGGAGGAAATGATGTGACTGACAGAGACAAGGATTCCAAGATACACTGTCTTCTGGTCCTGACACAGCCGTCCTTACAAATCCAAAGCACCGCAGTCGGCCACTAAATACTGTCCTGGATGCGAGAAGGGCTTATAGGCTTCTCCCCCTGCCTGGGTAACTTGGCTAGCGATAAGGGGAGGGATCATGATCTGTCGTGGTGTTTCCACTGAGTCCTTACAATCCCGAGATCACATGGGCAACCCTGACTAAACTCGGTGGGTCGGAAACCGAGAAATGCACGTAAACAGAATTCTTGGAAATAATTTGGTGACGTGAGTGAACTCTCCTGATAGATTAGTTGAGGGCAAAGCCACAGGCACACCAGAATACCATAATTTCTAAAGGTACATGTTCCCTCAACAAATAAGGTGAAGCTTTTGCTGTGTTGCTGGCAGAGCTTGGGTACATGATCTGCGCATGATCCCATTTTAATGTCACGAAGCACCTGGGATAGAGATGCTGTTTCTTTTCTTTTTTTTTTTTAATTTAATAATTTTATTTTTATTTTTCTGCATTCTTTGTTTACATTCCAAATGAAATCCCCATTTTCTGGTTCCCCCCCTCCCCATAAGTCCCATAAGCCCTCTTCCCTCTGCCCGTTCCCCTACCAACCCCCTCCCCCCTCCTCTGTCCTGGCAATCCCCTACAATGCTGCATCAAGCCTTTCCAGGACCCGGGCCCTCTCCTCCTTCTTCTTGGGAATGATTTGATATGTGAGTTGTGTCTTGGGTATTCAGAGCTTCTGGGCTAATATCCACTTATCGGTGACTGCATTCCATGTGTGCTCTTTTGTGAATGAGTTACCTCACATAAGATGATACTTTCCAGTTCCAACCATTTGCCTAAGAATTTCGTGAATTCATTGTTTTTAATTGCTGAGTAGCATTCCATTGTGTAAATATACCACATTTATACTAGCCAGAAGCTGGAAAGAACCCAGATGTCCCTCAATGGATGCTGTTTCTATCCTCATCTGATGTATAGGAAGGCAAGCTTAGGAACTTGCTAAACAAGTATCTCAGAATGTCTAGTCACTATTGAACAAAGGTGATTCCTAGTCATCTATAGTTATGGTCTAAGTCAGGGGGTTTCAAGGAATGCTCGTTTCAGGGGTTTTAGTTGAGGTCACACGTTAAGGGGGGTAAGAGTCAACAGAAGAGGGAGAATTCCACATGGAGGGACAGGGTATCGAAAGCCTCGTGAGGGGAGGCTCCTGAGTTCTGTAGAAACAAGGCAGAAGGCGACTGAACTCAGACAGACAAGGCAACAATGCGGACACACAGATGGGCTCGCCCTCACACCCTGCGCGGGTCACAGAGATGCGTGGCTGAGAGCTCAGGACCTCAGCTGCCCAGGTGGGGCCCCTCGTTCCCAGTCACACACCCCCGTTCACTGGATGGAAAACCAGATCCGGGCATTTGGAAAGCAGAGCTCTCCAGCTGTCCACCAACTGCCTTAAACAGCAGATGCCAGGCTGCTTGGGAAGCGGCATCTTGAGTAGAACTTCCAACAAATAAAAGAGATCCGCGTACTGGAGGAACCCAACATCCAAGGAGAACAGGATTCATATTACATTTCCTAATTGCCGACAATTCAGCTTAGCGTGACAGTGGCCTCTTCGGTGACAATAAAGGTGCATGTGAAGTACTCAGACGTCATTTCAAGCCCCTCACATTACACAATAAGAAAATATCTGACTTCCTCCAACTTTTAGAGTTGGTGGGCGTTGGTGTCGGAGAGGGCGCTAACACCATCTGGCTGTGCAGCATTGTACTTGTTTGATTTACTAACATCAACAACGTCATGAAAACCAGAGAAACCAGTTTTTTTTTTTTTAAGCTGTTTCCCAAGAGGAAATTCAACAAAAATGGATTTTACCACTACAATGCCACAAAAACTACCCAAGGAATTTCGGTATTTTAGAAAGTGGCAGTTCCAGAAGTGACAGCTCGAATGCTTTTAAAATTATTGAAAAATGAGAAAACAGCGCCCGAACCCTCTGCAATTGTAAAGATGATAACTTAATAACATTCTCCACTGCAGTAACCGGAAAGCAAGCCCTAAAAGATCTTTTGGGGGGCTGGAGAGATGCTACAGTCGGCAAAGTGCTTCCCACTTAAGCATAAAGACCCTAGTTTGGATCTCCAGCACCCACATAA
Source organism: Apodemus agrarius (assembly GCA_964023405.1). Classification (NCBI taxonomy): domain Eukaryota; kingdom Metazoa; phylum Chordata; class Mammalia; order Rodentia; family Muridae; genus Apodemus; species Apodemus agrarius. The sequence continues at coordinate 12,535,546 of OZ030027.1, forward strand.
AGCATCAGGAACTATGGTACATGCTTGTAATTCTAGCCCTGGGGATGTGAAAACAGGAGGATCAGAGGGCTCTCTGGACAGCCAGACTTGAGAGATCGATAGCTCCAGATTCCGTGAGAAACCCAGTTTCTAAGGATAAGTTGGAGAGCAATACAGAAAGAGCTCAGCATTGGTTTCTGGCTTTCACATACATATATGCATGTATGTCCACACACACACACATACACACACACTCACTCACACACACACACACACACACACACACACACATACTCACATGCACACACATACTCACCTGTGCACACACGCTCACACACACATACACACACACTCATACACACACATACACACTCACACACATACACACATACAAACTCATATGCACACATACTTACTTGTGCACACACGCTCACACACACATACACACACTCATACACACACATACACACTCACACACATACACACATACAAACTCATATGCACACATACTCACTTGTGCACACACACTCACACACACATTCACACATGCACGCACACACTCATATACACACTCACACACATACACACATACACACTCACATGCACACACACCCACTTGTGCACACACACTCACACACACACACGTACGCACTCATACACACACACACACACACACACACACACACACTTCCCAGCACCTTACCTTCTTTACTTCACCTACACAGCTTCTCAGAAGTAACATTTAGTAAGTGCAAGGATCTGGCCTTACCGTTTTCTCCCATGACATTCACGTTGCACCGCATACATAATTCTATTAATTTAGCAATTTTCCATTCTGACCATTTGTTTCCTTAGTGTATTAAAAGTTGTAGGAGAAAAATACCTTTTTCCCCATCCCCTTACTAGGTTTACAGCCAAGTTCGCATTAACAGAAAAGCACCAGAACAGAAGGCATGTTTACTTGGTCTTAAGGTTTTTTTTAAAAACTGGATATTTTATTTTGTTTACATTTCAAATGTTTTCCCTTTCCTCTGCAAACCCCCTATCTTATCCCCCCTTACCCTACTTCTATGAGGGTGCTCCCCCACCCACCCACCCACTCCCACCTCATCACCCTAGCATTCCCTCTACCCTGGGCCTTCAAGACTCTACAGGACCAAGGGCCCCCTGCCCCTCGATGCCCCACAAGGCCCCTTCAGCTCCTTCAGTCCTTCCCCTAACTCCTCCATTGGGTCCCTATGCTCAGTCTGATGGTTGGCTGTGAGCATCCGCATCTGTATTGGTCAGGATCTGGCAGGGCCTCTCAGGAGACAGCTGTATCAGGCTCCTGTCAGCAAGCACTTCTTGGCATCAGCAATAGTGTCTGGGTTTGGTGTCTGCATGTGGGATGGATCCCCAGGTGGGGCAGTCTCTGGATGACCTTTCCTTCAGTCTCTGCTCTACTCTTTGTCCCTGTATTTCCTTTAGTCAGGAGCAATTCTTGGTTAAAATTTTGGAGATGAGTGGGTGGCCCCATCCCTCAACTCGGGTAGGGCTTGCCTAACCTCTGGATATGGTCTCGACAGGTTCTCCCAATGTCATCTCCGTGGTGTCCTGGGAGGCTCTTGCTTTCCTGGCATCTGGGACTTTTTGGTTGCTACCCCCAGTTCCCCATCCCCCATTGCTATACACCTCTGTTCAATTTCCTGACCCTCCGTACATCTCCTCCATCTCCTCCCATTCCTGATTCTGCCCCCTCTTTTCCCCTCCCTCTCCTCTCTTCCTCTCAAGTCCCTCCCACCCTCTACTTCCCTTGACTACTTTGTTCCCCCTTCTAAGTAGGACTGAAGCACCCACTCTTTGGTCTTCCTTCCTCTTGAGCTTCATGTGGTCTGTGAGTTGAATCATGGGTATTCCATGGTCTTTGCCTAATATCCACTTATCAGTGAGCACATACCATGTGTGTTCTTTTATGACTGAGTTACCTCACTCAGGATGATATTTTCTACATCCATCCATTTGCCGGCAAAATTCACGAAGTCATTGTTTTTAATAGCTGAGTAGTACTCCATTGTGTAAATGTATCACATTTTCTGTATCCATTCCTCTGTTGAGGGACATCTGGGTTCTTTCCAGCTTCTGGCTATTATAAATAAGGCTGTTATGAACATAGTGGAGCATATGTCCTTATTACATGTTGGAGCATCTTCTGGGTATATGCCAGGAGTGGTATAGCTGGGCCTGCAGGTAATACTATGTCCAGTTTTCTAAAGAACCACCAGACTGATTTCCAGAATGGTTATACCAGCTCACAATATCACCAGCAATAGAAGAGTGTTCCTCTTTCTCCACAACCTTGCCAGCATCTGCTGTCACCTGGGTGTTTGATCTTAGCCATTCTGACTGGTGTGAGGTGGAATCCCAGGGTCATTTTGATTTGCATTTCCCTGATGACTAAGGATATTGAACATTTCTTTAGATGCTTCTTGGCCATTCAGTATTCCTCAGTTGAGAATTCTCTGTTTAGGTCTGGTCCCCATTTTTTTGGGTTTTCGAGACAGGGTTTCTCTATAGCTCTGACTGTCCTGGAACTCACTCTGTAGACCAGGCTGGCCTCAAACTCAGAAATCCGCCTGCCTCTGCCTCCCAAGTGCTGGGATTACAGGCATGTGCCACCACGCCCGGCTCTGTTCCCCATTTTTGATAGGGTTATTTGGTTCTCTGGACTCTAACTTCTTGAGTTCTTTGTATACATTGGGTATTAACCCTCTGTCAGATGTAGAGTTGGTAAAGCTCTTTTCCCAGTCTGTTGGTTGCCATTTTCTCCTATTGACAGCGTCCTTTGCCTCACAGAAGCTTTGTGATACAGTCTTAAGTTTTAACTGGGGCTTTCCAAGGAAAGATCTGGAACACTGGGTCGGTTTGTGCATTTTCTATAAGAGGCCTGAGGCAGAGCGCTCAGTGGTGGGGGCATGTCTGGAGGGCAGAATATGCACTTACTGAAATAGGCCGAGGAAACAAAAGCGATCTTGTGAGTTCAAGTTCTTCCCACTTCAGTGTGTCTTTGGCTCCTGTCTTTCAGGTAGAGGGACTTATTGCAAATGAATGCTTCACAAAAGGGTCATAAAATGTCCCCCCACCCCCATGCTATGACCGTCAGGTCAAGGTAGCATGGGCGGGTTAGCAAGTTTTTCTGCTAATGACTTGTCTCAGGTGCTCAGGTCTCATATTATTGGAGCAGCATAACCTCGACCAACTCGAAACGTAAGCATCATTCCTACTGTATGGCAAGAGTGTGCTCCGTGTTCTTCCTAGTTTCCTTCAAGGAACTTCAGAAGGGGGAAGGAAAATTGTCCCTAGTGACTCTCTCAAATAACTGACTTTTTGAAAACTGTGTTATACTTCTGTATTAGGATTCTCTAGAGTCATAGCATGTATGGGGAGTCTCTATGTAGTTAGGGAATTTGTCGATGACTTACAGTCTGTAGTCCAACTCCCCAACAATGGTCAGCGGCACCTGTGGATGGAAGTCCAAGGATCTAGCAGTTGCTCAGTCCCATGAGGCAAGCAGGCAAGAAAGAGTGAATGAGTCTTCCTTCTTCCAATGTCCTTATGGAAGTCTCCAGCAGAGGGTGTGGCCCAGATTAAAGGATTGTGCCACGGTGCCTTTAATCCCAGATGACCTTGAGCTCAGAGATCTCCTTGTCTTAATCATCTGGGATTCATAGCCACTACGCTTCAAGATCTCCATGCCAAGATCCAGGTCAGAAACTTGTATCTCTGAGCTTCCAGATTCGGATCATAGGTGAGCCTTCCGATTCTGGATGGTAGTTCATTCCAGATACAGTCAAGTTGACTACCAGGAATAGCCACTACCCCATCCTTGAACAAATTTATCACTTCTACATTTTGTTCTTATGATTCTCCCGGCTGTAACACTGTAAATGTTTTTCCAATAACAGCCTACTCGTCTGAGATGCTTGGGAACAAGCAGCTTAATGAGATTTTTTTTCTTAGGGAAAAATGTGTTTCTCCTTCACAAATAATACTTTTTTCACTGCTTCAGGTTGTTTTCCCCGGGAGCTCGTGTTTTCTATCAACTTGAGCTCCCCGCTTTTTTACTCTGTTGTGTCTAAAAGTCGTCAAGTATCTTCTTGGTAGGAAGTATAGAACTACTGTGTAATAATGGTACAGCCTAAAACACTGAGAGGAGTTTGAGGATCTGTATAGCTACAAAGGAGTTTCGTGATTTGTAATCGTACAACCATTCACTGCAGTGACCAAGTGATTCTTCTGGAAGATTCTTTGGTGTGTTACTGTACCTGGCTCTCGGAGACGAGCAGCGGCAAAGAGTCCATTGGTGCCAGCTTCTCACCACCTGTTACAGAGGTAGCTCACTGAGGCACCACAGGAGCCCGCAGCCTGCTTAATGCTACTAGAGAGTCTTCTGAGGTTCCTGGGGTCTGACCACCACCACTGATATGCCCATCATGAGCAATGTGGGTAGTAAATAATATTAAATAATCCCGGTGCGGGGTTTCCTCCCACCTTAGAGCATTTATGTTCCTGAATGAAAGACGTACATAACCTTTATATTTTAAAATATCCCTTAAGCAGCACAGTAGTGGGCAACTGCCTACCATCCATGCTGTTAGATTTACCTCCCAATCGATGACCCCATTATTACTTACAATGCTTCATCTGGGCTGCTCTCTTGGCCCTCAGCCATGATGGCTCTCTCCCTCGTTTCCTTCTTCTATCTCGAGGCGGCTTCTTCTGCCTCTTCCTCATGGACTCTTCCCTCTAAGCCCACAAAATCCTCAACCCCACCTATGGCTTTTCTCCCCACCTATTGGCTGTCGGCATCTCTATTCGCCAATCGGAATTAACTTGGGGGCAGGGTCTCGCGGGCTATGTAGAGTCCAGTCTTGGGCGTCTTGCACTTGGCATTAAACAGCAAAAGACAAAACCTCAACAAGTATGGGGAGACATCGTTGAAGTCTTGTTCACTCTAAACATCTCGTGGAAGGCTGCCTTTGAGGTTTATAAGCTGGGTCCCTGGGTAGACCCACAGGTCTAAAAAAAAAAAAACCACGATCAACAATTCTTTCAAAGACAGTGATGGGGACAGGGGCTGCGACTCAGTGGTAGAGGACTTGTCTCATATGTGTGATGCTGGGTTCAATTCAGAATGCTAACTAAAACACACGAAGGGGTAGGGGGCAATAGACATCCATCCCATTTGCTGTTGTTCACGGGGAAGAGCTTAAGTTTACTTAAGATTTTGGATTTGAGTAGCACTTAACCATAAATAATCCCAGTGACACATTGAAAGTGCACAGACTGTACCTGCCAAAGAGAAAGTACTTCCTTTTCTTTTTTTATGTGTGTGTGGACACACACATATGCAGAGAGAGAGAGAGAGAGAGAGAGAGAGACAGAGACAGAGACAGAGACAGAGAGACAGAGAGACAGAGACAGAGAGAGACAGAGAGAGACAGAGAGACAAAGAGGACAGAGACAGAGAGAGACAGAGACTGAGAAAGAGAGAGGAGAGAGAAATTTAATTTCTGCCTACGAGTAGAAAACAAAATTCGAAAAGAATTTTTCATGTTTTCATGAAGCTAGCAAGCCGGGCTCGGAACAGAGCTCAGCAGTAAAGCACTTTCCACTTTCCCAGTGTGTGTGAGGTCCTCAGTGTAGCTCCTAGCACCGCCATCCCCCAAGAAAGAGAGAAAAAGAGCACGCTATTAATAAGATGTTTTCTGGGAGAGCAAATTAATATCAACTTTGAGTATTTTTTAACAAACTAAGCGGAGAGTCCTCATATGGCCGTGAAATGCCACATAAAACACACAAAAGTATAATCCAAAAATAATATTTTGTTATCATTCCACTGGATTATATTATATCCAGATGGAGACTGGCTGGACTCGGGCTTTTCTTGTCTTTGGTGGTTTGTGTGTGTCCATCAATTTTAGACAGAGTATATTTTTGAGAAGTCTCTATCTTTCTAAGGTGGGATGGGGTTTCACTCTCAACCACATCTCCAACGCCTACAGCCTATAATAGAGTGTGGTTAGGAGTCATGTTGTCTGCCGAAGCAGCTCTCTCCAGCATATTTATAAATGTGCACTAGGCTTGTGGTCTGTGAGACTGACTTTGATTTTATTCATCTGGGATGGAGAAATTTGGTTGATAGTGTCATAGGACTACTTTTTTTTTAAACTATAAGCGCTGGTCAGATCAAGAATGTTTTCACGAAATCATTCAAACTGTCCCTTTGTGTTACAGATATAAGATTTCCGCAAGCTACCCTTTCAGTAACCGCATGCTCAAACTCCTTTTCCTAACCAATTTGGATTATTTTTCTTTAATTTAGAATTATTCTTTTAAAAATAATTAGCCATGTGTGCATGTAACAGCTTACTACTTCCAAACATCCTCATTTACTTCTCATACGGTTGACTCACTTTGCTTGTCCATGAAGCAAACAAAAGCTTCCAGCTCAGCCCTGAATAGGACACCAGTATCCTACCCCACCCCCACCCCCAAGGCTCAGGGATCACTTTCAGAAGGCAGGGCAGAAAGACTGAGAGGTGGAGACAGTGGGTGACTGCAGGTAAACATTCTTTGTCAGGACACGTCAGGGCAATTGTACATGTGACCTTATCATAGCAGCTGGGACTGTGGTGGAAGACCAAGGCGAGATCACGCCAGACAAAATCCTAGTGGTCAGGGGAAGGAGTCAGCAAATCCCACCCCTAGGTAAGAGCTATTGGCAACTGATGGCTGCCATATTGACCTATGGCTCTGGTAGATGACTCTACAGTATACCAGCATATACTGACATTACAAAGTGGACTTGGGAGGGAGGGAGGGAGAGAGAGAGAGAGAGAGAACATGAGAACAGGGACGGGACTGATCAAATCATATTCTACTAGATGACTGGGGTTGTATCTCAGTGCTAGAGTATTTGCCTACTATGTATAAGACCCTGGGTTCAAGCTCCAACTCCCAAAGGAAAATTAAAAAAATGTTGCTAAAAGAAATATAGAATAAGTCAAAGGACCATGTATAGAAAAATGTCTACCTCTGTTTCAGAGCCAAGTGGAACTGGACCAGTATGAGGGTCCACTTTTTACACTATTGGTCTATGTTCATCATAAAATCAGTGTATGTAAAAACCAGACACTCTAGAACCTCAAGAAATTAAGGAAGAACTACCCAAGTCTCTCACCCTGACAGTGGAGAGATGGAGTATCTCTCACAAAGGCCAAGGAATTTTCTCAAGGTCAGAACCAGCCCAGGTCACACCTCTTTTAGCACACAGTGGGCCCTCGCTGGACTTTAAGTGACAGCAAAGAACACCAACAGTGGCATCTCCCAAAGTGTCTCCCAGATGTATAAAGTCTGAGTCCTTACCTTCTCCTCTCGGGAAAACCCCAGGACTGGCCCAGGAGCGTCCATTTTAACAAACACACCGGACAACTTTCATGACAGTCAGAGTTGGATGTTCAACACCCTTTGCATCATACTGTTAAAATTATTGATTTTATTTTTGAGATTAAAATTAAATCATTTCCCTTTCATCCTTCTAAGTCCTCCTATATATCCATTCCTGCTTCCCTTTGAACTCATCGCTTCTTTCCATTAATTGTTAATACATATTTATACATATATATGTGTCTTAGTCAGGGTTTCTACTCCTGCACAAACATCATGACCAAGAAGCAAGTTGGGGAGGAAAGGGTTTTTTCAGTTTACACTTCCACATTGCTGTTCATCGCCAAAGGAAGTCAGGACTGGAACTCAAGCAGGTCAGGAAGCAGGAGCTGATGCAGAGACCATGGGCGTGGGGAGGAATGTTTCTTACTGGCTTGCTTCCCCTGGCTTGCTCCGCCTGCTCTCTTATAGAACCCAAGAATACCAGCCCAGGGATGGCACCACCCACAAGGGGCCCTCCCACCTTGATCACTAATTGAGAAAATACCCCACAGCTGGATCTCATGGAGGCACTTCCCCAACTGAAGCTCCTTTCTCTGTGATAACTCCATACTGTGTCAAGTTGACACACAAAACATACATACACACACACACACACATATGTGTATATATGTACATACATATATATGTATGTATACACACACACACACACATATATATAAATATATATATATATATATATATATTTAGGGATATATATATATATATCCCTAAATGAATAACTATAACCCAGTTGGTCTGTATAATATTACTTGTGTGTATGCTCTCAGGGCTGACCGTTGGGTATTGGATGGTGTGCACTCTCAACTCTTCTTAGTTGCCTGTAGTTCTTTGCATGGGATTGACTCTATGGGCTTTCCCCTGTCCACCTTAGAGCATGTATTGGTGTTGTCCTTGTTCAGCTTATATCCAGAGTGTAGCTTCTGACACTACCAGGACAGAAGAGTCCCTGATCCTCTGACTCTTACATTCTTTCTGTACTTCCTCCATGCTGTTCCCTGAGCATCAAGTAGGTGCATGACTCATTTTAAGGAAAATGTAGATGATCCCTTATATGAGAGACGTTGCGCTACAACCTCTTATACGTGAGATGATCCCTTATATGAGATTCTTAAAAGAGGCTCTGAACAGAACCTTGCAGCTCAAGAGAGCCCTGAGGAGGACCAGCTACCAAGGTAGCTGGAAGGATGGGTGAGGAAGAGCTGCTCAGGAGGCTCGCAGGAGTTCAGATGTGAAGTAGAAGAGAGGACTTCAGAAAGCAGCTCCGTACGCCCGAAGTAGCACCTGATTGAAAAGCAAGAGTCAACACCACTAGAGGATGTGCACCGAATCAAGAATCTGAGCTATTCCAAGGGTGAAGCACCGCCACTGATGGCTTCTGCGCAGGGAAACGAACAACTGAGAGAGTAGTAGAGCATCCTAACTTCTTGAGGCAATCAGAATGGAACAGGACAAGACTAACAAAGAGAAGGCTCTTTGTTATACAGAAACCTAAGCAAAAGGTTGGGGTACTGCAAGGACTGAGGAGCCGGCAGAGCATGAAGAAAGCTGGCTGGGTTCGATACACAGATCTTGAACTGGTGCTAAATTGTTCTGAGGTGGGACAAAAGGCAGTAGGTATTAGAAAAGGTGGGGTGCTGGTGGAATCAAGTGAGACCCCTTAGATTCAGGTGTACACAACTGAGGTAGGGTCAAACAGGCATGGCCTGGGAATGTGGTTTAGTTGGTAGAGGGCTTGTCTAGTGTTCACAAGGCCCTGGGCTCAATCCTGCACTCTGCATGAACGGGGGTATAGTAATGAGGGTAACCCCAGCACTGATGAGGAGGACACAGAAGGATCAGCAGTTCAAAGTCACCCTTGTGTGTGTGTACTGAGACCTACTTCAGATATATGAAACTCTCTGCCAAAACTAAACATGCCATAGAATTATTGTCAGGATATTAAGCTGTAGGAGATATCTTAGGGGGTCATGCATCACAAAGACTACAAGATACATCCATTTGTTATTCCTTCACCACAGCAAAACTTCTGAGACTATTGGCATTGTGCATGTAATTGAGAGCATGCCATATTTCACTTTTCAAGGGCACCCTTATCAGAGCCCCTTCAAAATGACTTTCTGGACCATCAAAACAGTTTCCTTGTGAGAAAATGTTATTCCCAGCTCAACTAACCACACATTCGAAACTCCCATTTCAATAGGGCTGAATTTCTTACCTTTTTTTTTTTTAACATGAAATGCTTTGCATTCCGCTAAAGGCCAGGAAAGACACTGCATTCCTTTCAAAACATAAAAGAAGAAGACAGGCCACAATTGTTCTACATACTGCATGCTGCTGAGAGAACATTCTGAGGGTTTTATGAAGGCTTTTGGCTAGGTTCATACCCTTTGTAGTAAGAACGTATGGAGGTATATGAGTATGGAGGGTGGTAATCTCTGTAAAATAAAAAAAAAATTATACCACAATAAAACATGGGTATCAAGCACAAAACTTCTGTAGAAAAGAAACACTGTAGAATTAAGACTTTAAATAGGTGCTTATTAAATATGTCATTTGCTTCGATGTAAACAAAGATCTACACACTAGTATATACTCCATTCCAGAGTCAGAGTGGGATATAAAAATAAATTAGACCCACATGCAGAACAGTCTAAGACATTTTTAAAATTAAAGTAGAAAGTGTAAAGAGCTGATTGGGGAGTATGGAGAGGAACATGCTAAACATAGTTTATGCATGTACTATACATATACATAAATTACAATAACTTAAGGACGTGTATTAGTCAGGGTTCTCTCGAGAAACAGAACTGACTCAATGAAGATATGTTATAGGGGAGATTTATCAGATTGGCTTATAGAATCTTGGGTGGGTAGTCCAACAGTGTCTATATGTAAACTGGAGAAGCTGAAGACCTCAAAGCTCTTAAGTCTGCTATGCCTAACATTCCAATTCTGACGCTGAAAAACGGAAGAATTGCTGGTCTTAAGTCTACACTGGAAGGCTGAAGCAGTAAGGTCCAATGTCAACGAGAGAGGGTAACAGCTGCAGCGTCGAGAAGGTAGATGCACTCACCAGCAGGGAGTGAAAGTGGGCAGGCAAACTCAGCCCTCCCTTTCCCTCAAACTTCTTCCTGTCTGGGCCAGTGTTGGAAGGTGCTGACCCCTCTAAAGGAGTCTCTTCCCACTTAGTTGATTGTTCCAGAAATACCCTCATCAATTCACCCAGACGTTTGTCTCTTAATGAATCCCAGAGCTAATCAAGCTGACAAAATAGGATCATCGGGATTCCTAAATTCTTCCACGAAGTTCATTGATACTTTCCAAGACACCATGACTCTTGTGCCTGCCTGTTTTACTCCTTTTCCTAAAGAGCCCCCCCTCTCCAGATCCTATAACTTTCTCCTCCTTTTCTTAAGGGGACCTCTATTCATACCCCATAATATTCTGACCCCCAGGGACTAAATTTACCCCTGGCCAAGTGTTAACAATGTACAGGTAAATCAATGACAGAACCGTCCTTGCTGATCTCTGTTGAGGCTCTGCCTCTTTGGTGTTTGCATTCTCATTACTAAGTTCTCCCACTAGAGCATGACTGCTAATAAAGATTCACATTAGCATCAACAGTCACCTCTGCTTATGAAGAGGGTGCAGAGCATTCTGAAGCAGAAAACAGGATCTCATCACAAAGCAGGACCTACGAGCCAGCCCTAAGGGGCCCTTATACAACCTTCTACTCAAACGCTTGAAATATCCAACGCTTGAAATATCCGATGAGTTAAGGAGGCATTGCCGCTACTTTCCTGGTATGAATCTTGACCAATTAAAACCGATTTTGTCTCTTTATTTCACTTTTGGTATTATTTGTCATTTAAAAAAAAGCTATAAGATTTAGAAATATATATCAGGGTGCTAAAATAATGCACATTAATTCCACTTTATTAATTCATCAGTCTCCAAATTGCAAGCCCAGGCTATATAAATATGGAATCCGAGTGGCACCTTTGAACAGTGGCATCTGAAAATGTTTGGTGTACAGCGGTACCTCATACGTGTTCTTCGGTACATGATTGAAGTCACTATCTAGATATAGTCTGCAGGGACCTGGGACTAGAAAGACACACACAGCATCTGCTGGTTTTCCAGAGAGAGTTATAATTTAAAACTAAAATACTCTGAGAACTCTTTACCCTCAAGTGAGACTTCACCTATGGCACTCACAGTAAATTCCATGCACAGCAATCTCTTAGAAGAATAATGATATCAAACTGGCGACTTCAGTTTATTTTAAAGTATAAGTAAGTCTACTGTGAGTGCAGATATTGCCTGGTGTGGTCTTCAGCTCTCTCTCTCTCTCTCTCTCTCTCTCTCTCTCTCTCTCTCACACACACACACACACACACACACACACACACATGCCCACACACATGCACACGCAGGTACACATACATATATACACATGCACAAACATGTATGCACACACTCGCACATAGGCACACATGCCTGCATGGACACACACACATACACACACATGCACACACATTCATATGCATACATTTGTGCACTCACATGCACTTGTACACAATCACGTTTTTTCTATTAAGAATCTCAGCATCGTGCAGCTTTTAACTTGACTACCATGTAAAAATAAACGTGTCTGTAGACTTGTATGCCAGCTCACCCATTCAGTCTATTGAGCAATATTCATTGAGAATTTAATTATAGAATTTCATCTAGGTATTGGAGAATAGCAGGAAGTTGGAGAAAATTTTCTATCTTAGTGAAGAGAGGGAGAGTCAAAATGAGATGTCTTTCAAGTGTTTGCTTTGTCAACGTTGTGTGGCGGGGTTAAAAATGTAATGTCAACGCAGAATAAAACCATCTGTACAATACCCAGTGTTTCACGCTCACCTGAGGCTCATTAAGTCAGTCAGTCATTTTCCGAGATACCGAATTTTTCAACTCTAGCTGGTGGTTGATCGCAAGTAGAATTTATAGACTGCTCAAGACCAAACCTGAGTCTCAGAGCTGTCCTTATGGAAATGGCCAATATGATTTGACCAGTAAACATTTGATTGTCCCTGAGCATATCTGAGTCTCTGGCCTCCTGCAGTTAGTTATACAACAAGCCCTTCTCCCCATGGAAAAACGTGTGTTCACTTGTGGCTCCGAGGTCCTGTGTTCACATGTTGAGCTTCATGTTCTGGAAGTCATTTTCTCTAGTGCTGGCTTCTTTGGTTCCAAGAACTGGTTTGAATTTCTTTTCAAACTGTAAGTATATAGGATTACATTTAATTGTTGGTTTATGTACAGAAACCTTGTGGCACTGGGCTGCAAAGATCCCGTTATAACGACTCCTTTGTCCTGAGTAAATAACCCTTCAGCGGCAGTCTGGATGGGGTACCGTGAGTCTCTGAATCACGACGACGACGCCTCTGCAAAGATCTGGGGTTATTGCTGATACTGTCTATTCAGTTTCTGCCATCCGCAGAGCCTCATAGAGCAGCTTGAAAATTGCAGGGTAAATAAAGAGAGGTGGGGTTTAAAGCACAGACGCTCTGGGCAGACAGCTGGAGCACAGCAATTATGAAGACGTATTGGTTGTGTAACAACTGTCTACTTACTTGTCGGCAACACAGGAGAGATGGAAAGGCAGGTATTCTGAGTGTTCACTAGTGGGTTCCAGGGATGGCAGTGATATGTTCTGAGGTCTTGCTGCGTGTTCTGCTGGGGATAGGAGAAACACATGGAGTCCCATTCTGGTTCAGATCTTTTCTTCTTCTTCTTCTTCTTCTTCTTCTTCTTCTTCTTCCTTCCTTCCTTCCTTCCTTCCTTCCTTCCTTCCTTCTCCTTCTCCTTCTCCTTCTCCTTCTCCTTCTCCTTCTCCTTCTCCTTCTCCTTCTCCTTCTCCTTCTCCTTCTCCTTCTCCTTCTCCTTCTCCTTCTCCTTCTCCTTCTCCTTCTCCTTCTCCTTCTCCTTCTCCTTCTCCTTCTCCTTCTCCTTCTCCTTCTCCTTCTCCTTCTCCTTCTCCCCTTCCTTCTCCTCCTCCTCCTCCTCCTCCTCCTCCTCCTCCTCCTTCTCCTTCTTTCTCCTCCTCCTCCTCCTCCTTTTTCTTCTCTCTCTCTCTCTCTCTCTCTCTCTCTCTCTCTCTCTCTCTCTCTCATAAATGAGTAAAGGAATGATTTTTTTCTGAAATATAGCAAGCTCTTCCATAGTTCCTGAGGGGGAAATACCTTTCCCCTAGCCCTAGCCGTCCTGTCTTCTAGGGTCCACATTTTGACATCGATCCCTCTTTTCAGTACCTACTCAGCCCATCCTGACCCTCTGCATGATGTTGAAGGCCATGGTTTCACAATACATTCATGCCAGATTTGAAACTCTAAGTAACATTCTCACTTCTGTGATCTCCTCTTCCTAAAAACTGTGCAGATTTACTAAACCTTAAAAAAAAATCTATGGACCCTTGGGGAGGTGGGAAGTCAGAAAGGGTGAGTGGTAAGCTGTTCTGGAGGTACTAACAAGCTTTGTTGATTGTCGCAACTGTATTAAGGTTGTAGGGATGACACCCTGAAATTCAATAATAAGACGGTGTCACACTTAACAGGACACATTCTGACCCCAAAGCAGGGCAATAATATGACTTCAGTTTTCTCAGTGTGCATGGCTATTAAACTGTACTCCCATTATACAATCGTAAGGAACACTATGGGGATACTCTACTGCCCGGAGCAAAGGATCTATGACTTGCAGCGACCTCATTAAGTGGAATCCTGCATGGTCTTGACCATCCAGCACTCTCCTCTAGGCTTCATGTTTCTCAGATCCAGGATCCCAGTGATTAGATTGTCCCCACACCTTTCTACCCACTCTTCACCCCCCTCATTTCTTAATCACCTTTAGACTTTTACATCTATAATTATGTTGCTTGGAATAAATACCTTCCAAGTTTATCTTGTGCTTCGATCTCAACTGAAAAGTAATGCGGTATTGTTTCTTCTCTCCTCTATCCTTGCACAGTCTTTCTGGATTTTTCCATGCCCACTGGGGTGTGGTCAACTTGGTCCCCAGTGAAGACACTCTTACCTAAACTCAGCTAGGTAGGTCCTTCACCCTTTCTCAGTGGCAGGGATGAGGTTACACGAGGAGGTTGACCATCTCTATCCATTCCCGACCCGCCTCTGCTCTCTAGACCTTAACCTTTGTAGGTTTCCCACCTTTTGATGAGCGGTTTCCATCATGGAAAGAACAAAATATATTTCTTCACCGGGTACTGTGACTGATGAAAGAACTGTGCTCTGCAACTCATGTAGCCAGCGCCAAGTGGGTGTGTCCTGCATCTCCATCTCTTCTACAAAACCACACTCATAAAGGACGGGTGATGGGTTCTAGAGGAGCTGAGGTGTTTATGCGCTGACTTGTTTATCTATTACTGTGACAAAATGCCACAAATTACAAAAGAAAGCATTAAATATGTGGCAGTTCATGGTTCCAGGGGTTAAACTCCATGACCATCACGGCATGTGAGCACAGCAGCAGGCAGGCAGGCACGGCAGTGAAGCCGTAGCTGAGAGCTCACAGCTGATCCAGGAGCACAAGGCAGAGAGAGAGGCAGAGAAAGACAGAAAGACATAGACCGGGAGACAGACTGAGGCACACAGAAGCACAGAAAGAGACAGAGAGACAGAAACAGAGAAATAGAGACAGAGAAACAAACAGAGAGACATACAGACACATATACACACAGAGCTAGAAAAGATATAGATATATATAATTTCAAAAGTATATACATATATATATATACACACACACACACACACACAGAGAGAGAGAGAGAGAGAGAGAGAGAGAGAGAGAGAGAGAGAGAGAGAGAGAAAGAGAGAGGCTTTTGAAACCTTAAAGCCCACTCTGACCCCAGTGACACACCTCCTCCAACAAGGCCACACCTCTCAGTCTCTACCAGTTTCACCAACTGGGAAACCAAGGCTCCAATACATGAGCCTATAGGACCATTTCATTCTAATTGCTACATACATGTATCTCACACACACACACACACACACACACACACACACACATATATACATACATACACACACACACACACACATACACACACACACACAAATAACCACTATCATTAGTCTTATTTGTCCCTCACCCCACAATGAGAGTCAAAATTATAAGCCAAATGGGCCACAGATCATACAACTAATAAGGTCCAGGTTCGGGATTTGAACCTCAGCGTGCTAAATGTTTTTCATTATGTCTACCTATCTGTCCTCCTATGCCTCTTCCTGTTTCTTCCACTGTTTCTCGACTCCACCTTTAATAACTCACGGTGTATGCATTAAACATTTATGACTATGGCTGGTAATCAACCCTTGAGACTCTACGATGATAAATAAAAGATTAGACTGCGTTTCAAAATTCTCGCTCAAGTTTTCCACTGTTCAGATTTGGACTTTATGTATTTGAATCTGATGTACAGGGTTTTTTCAGAGCTCATGCCAGGATTCTTCCCAAAATACTTGGTCCCAGATGTTTACTCAGTCGCAATAGCATGATGCACTTGAGAGAGAGAGAGAGAGAGAGAGAGAGAGAGAGAGAGAGAGAGAGAGAGAGAGAGAGAGAAGTCTCAGCTATGCTTCAGGCCACCAATCCTCAGGTGCAGTTTTGCTAGAAATATGCTTGCCCGGAGGCTAGAGTCATGTTACTGGCATGGCGAAAACAGCAGTTTTCATAGTGCATTTCAACGCATGCCAGTGTCCGACCCTGTGTGCCATCTAACCCCAGCCGCTGTCTGAAGGAGGTCGACCAGAAGGACACAGCCATTCTACTGTCTGCTACTGCCTGGGGTCAGAAGGACAAAACAGTTCATTCTGGACATTTGCTTAGTAATTTAACTCTCTCTCTCTCTCTCTCTCTCTCTCTCTCTCTCTCTCTCTCTCTCTCTGGCTGAAACCAGGTTTTCCAAGTTTTGGTTCGTAATAAGTAGTTTTTAAACATTTAAAAATAGGGGTCTGTAATAAAATGCTGAGCGACTCTCTGGAGACCGCTGCTGCTGGCCGTTCTCTAATAGAAAGCATACGCCATTGGGCTAACATTTTGTTCTTTGACTGAAGGAAAAAAAACAAAGCTGTTAAAAGCAGGTAGGCTCGTTTCCCAACAGCAATGGCATTAATATCGTTCAAGCCACTTCTGACCATAGCTAATTAGAGCTTTTGGAGAGATGGCCCTTCCTGAGGGTCACGCCAGGTTAGTCAGACCACAGAGTTGCTGTTGGCAATTGGCAACAATGGATTTGTTAAGAATTTCTGCTTGGCTTGAGGTGATTATCTGATTTTTTCCCCCTCTCTTTTGCTGTTGTGTCTCTTATTTTGACTGGCTGAGGCTGGGTTGGACCACGAGGCCAGGATCCAAAGGCGATGCCAGCTTGTTGCAGGAGATCTGCACCGACAGATTGTTGAAAACTTATTAGCCTGACGTTTTAACAGCCTGCAACAGGATGGAAATCTGCTCCTTCGCTGGAAACGCTTAGGAAGGAAAACATAAGCCTGGGCTAAAATCTACCCGAGTTCCAAATCTGTTGGCCTCTGGTACCAAAGTGCTGAGGGTTTGCCACAGTGCTCAGAGATGAAGGCCTAACCGTGCCACCCACGCAGTAGGCAGGACTGAGCAAAATCCTGTGGACTGCGGCCACGGTAAAGAAGGAGACCCTGAAAACATATCCTCCCAGAGCAGGGAAGCTGCCATGCCTCCACACTAGGTACTAACAGGCTTCCCGGGTAGCAGCAGTCAGCCTTGCGAGAGCTCTGCACTGGGAGGCTAGAGAATCCTCTGGGTCATAACTATTCTATGAAATAATTCAAGAAACCAGAACAAGGAACACCTTAGGCTCCAGGATCTTCTTTAAGGCTAAAACAAGCAAGAGGACTGCAGGCAGTGCCGTTGGTAAGAGAGAGCGGATGTCATTAAATCATTAATTATTTGTTACAAAACTGAAAGAATACATTAAAGTCCCACTTTCCAAAAGCAAGCCTTCCTCCCAGCTGGGCACAACATCCAGTTCACTACTGGTCCCCACTTTCTTCCAGTCTCGAGGCTATTAGTTTCATGAAGCGCCCTGCTGGGACCCCATCATGGTTTTGCCCAAGTCTTTGGAGACAGATGTATCTGATCCTATAAGCTTTCCGCTGTGATGGGGGTGCAGGGTATCTCGTTGATAGCTAAGGCTTTATTACCTTCCAGACCCAACCACAGGGTCACCTCTTTTTCTGTGACAGCCAGTCAGGGCTAGATACCATAACTGAAGTAACCCTTTAGTTTGTATATTCTGACGTCATACTGGGCTCTGAGAGGACAGGGCACTCGCAGCATGGCACATGTACAAACTTAGCACTCTACCAGTGTCTTGAGAATTCATTTACTTGGACGGCATGAATGGGTTCCAAACTCCCAACCCTCGTTCCCCGTTTTGGAGTTCTGTCTCAACAGAAACCATGCTTTCGAATTGCTCTTCAGACCTAAGACATCTTTGCCCTAGACCTGCCTTCTACAGACCAAATATTAATAACAACCGTTCCGTTGTCTGCTTTCGGAAACTGTAAGACGGGAAAACACAACAGAATTGTCTAGGGTTTATCATTTGTTCGTTTTGCATGGTTTGTTTGTAGTGCTGAGAACTGAACACAGAGCCTTAGGCTGTTAGGTAAGGGCTCTACCAACTGAAATACGTGATACCTTTTCGGAGCTTTGAGATTGGGTCTTACTATTTGTGTTACAACTGACCTTGAATAATATGTGTATTCCCGGTTGGTCTCTAGACTAGGATCCTCCTGCCTCTCCAATGTTGGAATCACAGGGATATACTGCTACAATCAGTTATTAAAAAAAAAAAAAAAAAAAAAAAAAACAATTTTAAAGTATCTTCTCGGGTCAGGTTTGAACACCTCATCACCCCTTGGGGCTGCATACAATGTGGTCCTATCTGTACAGCAGAACTTAAGCAAAAATGGCCAGGCGGTGTATCCCCTCTCAGGCTAACAGAGATAACACGCCATCATCGACCCCTAAAACAACATTAATGAATCTGTTGCTCATTCACTACATAAACATTGGGAGTAATGCGTTTGGTATAAGTCACTATCCAAGACATTTGGGGACCTGGGGGAGAGAGCAAATAAAACAGATGCAAGCCCAAATATACATACGAGCATTGGCCTCATTTATATTCCGATTCGCCATGGCAGACTTACAGGATGGATGTGCTTACAGATGGACTGAGAGCCAGGTGAAGGCTCCAGCCAGTGATGGAGCTATGTCCCTGTAGATCGCCTCTGTGGCTCCTTTGGGACAGACGAGACCTATTTCTCTTTCCGCCAAAGTACAGCAACCTCCCAACAGCCTGAACGTGGTTAGTGTTTTCACTCGGGGGAGACTCAGCTCGGATGTTTGTTTGTTTGCCTGTTTTACCAAAACGAGCCTGATCTACGGAGAGGGTTTGTTTTATTTTTGTTTGTGTGTGTTTCAAACACAGACAGAGAGAAACGTTGGGTTTTCTACAGTAACATTCAATATTCAGTCACTGGCTTCACGGATTTCAAGAGGCCGCTGCGCCAGAAGTTTTGTGATCCCTGGACTGCGGCCACATGCTGTTTTCTTAAAGTCAACAATTCGCTGGTGCCTGCCCATTCTCCACTTTCCCAATTGTGGCCCGCCAGCCTACTGAGCGCATGGCGGGTTGAGTCTGTTGGCAGTCACTCACTCGTGGAGGCCCAGACTATAGCCTGATCCTCCAGCGATCTTACAAAACTCAGTTCCCTTAAGTAAATCATTCTAAAAACAAGAAAACGATAAATGTGAAAGAATAAAAGTCAGAGAATCGAAGCTTCTATTTTCTGATCGTATTCAGCATTACGTTCTTAGAATAAACTGTTATTGCCTCTGCTAACACAGACAGGAAGCTCACAATACTCAGGGTCTCCATCTTCATCCCCTCAGGGCGGAAGAGACTTTTTCTAGACAGATTAGTTAGTTACTGGAGGCCTGCTAAGAGGTTTCTCCATACCAGTGATAGCAAGTTTCAGAAAAGAAAAAAGAAGATGCGTTAAAACTTGCTTGAGACGACAACAGGAAATGGCCTGTCTCCTTAAGAAAGTGACACAGGCGAAACAATGAGCGGCCCTCGGAACTCTACTGCTGCGGTGGACAATTCAATTTTTAAGAAAAGTGAACTTGTTGAAAGTTTAAATGTGTTTCCTAAAATGACTCCCCTTTTGGGGGGGATCATATACCATGGCTTGTATATTAAAATATTGGGGGGAAAATAGGAGTCTCTAGCTGTGCTGGTGACAGGGAAACAGACCATGTACACTCAAGGAGTCTGCGCTCTCCTCCTGGACACTCTCCTTTTCTTGACCCCGCTCTGTAACAGGCTGGGGCTCCTGCTCACCAGAGACAGCCCTGCTCTTTTCTCTGGCAGGACAGACTTGGGGGGGGCTTTCTTATGACCCCCTTTGCGCTGAGAACCTTCTGAGGATGCTTTTTGCTTTCAGGCTCTATGGATTAAGGGGACACAGGAGTGGCTCCACTCACCTGTGACTGCTTCTCTTTTTTTCTTCTGCAGTTTTGGGGTCTTGGCAGGGGTGCTGGGGCTTAGGGTGGGGTTATTGGGAGCCAGACTCTTGGCCAGAGTTATCCCATTCATTCATCTGGGATGGGGCGATGGTCTTCCCCACTTCCTGTTCTCCTTGCCTGTGCTGGGGGGCAGGGGTGCTGGTCTTTACCCGTGGCAGCAGGCATGGCACCCTCTGTCGCTGCATCCTGCTGGGATGCAACATTCTTTTCTGGTGTGGTACCCTCAGATTTAAGTTTCTTTCGATTCTTGGTCTCTGGCAAGAATTCCTCTTTCTTCTGCTTTGTGCTGATGGGGCTCTGGGTGTCGCTAGGTGTGTCCTTGGCATTCTTCTTTTCTGACTTTGGATGCCGGACTCCTAAGATCTTCATGGCCTGCCGGTAGAGATCATAGAGGGGATGGGAGCCAGATGAGTGATTCTCCTGTTGCAAACTTTGCTGCAGCCTCTGTTGCTTGCTCTGAAGCATGCCCAAGAGAGCAAGTGAGGTCCATAGACAGCTATTCTTGTGATTGACTGTCCTGAAGAGAGTGTTTAGCAGCTCCAAGATGGATAGCTCCCCCTGATGCTCCTTCTGGTGCTCCCTGGTGCTCCCCCTGATCCTCCCTGGTGCTCCCTCTGGTCCTCCCTCGTGCTCCCTCTGATCCTCCCCTTGGTGCTCCCCCTGCTGCTCTACCTGATGCTCCCCCTGGTGCTCCCAAAGAGTCTGCAGAGTCTGGGTGGCCTTTCCCAAGAGTTGTGTAATCAGCTGTTCCCACTCAGGATCCTCAGAACATACTCTCAGCTCCCGTGCAAACAGGCTCTTCTTCTGAAGCAGCAGGCACCCCTGGGCCTGAGGGTGGGGCCGAGATGGGCCAGCCACATGCTGGACCAGGATGAGGAACAGGTTCTTACAGGTCACCAGGTATTGGGAGAAGAGGCTGTGGAACATGGGGACTGTGAGTGGACTGTTATGCTTTGTTGAGTGAAAGATTTACAAAGGTCGAACCCGCTCATTCCTGCACTCTTGCCTCTAATGCTCTGCCCTGGCGGCCTGGCCGGCCATGCACTGGAGATTCATGGAGATTCACTGGCCCAGAGCTCCGCCCAGCTCTCTAGGTTCCCAGAGGCAGGTCAATACCATGCCAACCCTGTGCTTCAAATCCCCGATGGCCTTTGTGGTGCACTGCAGGCAAACCCAGGCTTTGCCTCTCTCTCTCTCTCTCTCTCTCTCTCTCTCTCTCTCTCTCTTTCTCTCTCTCTCTCTCTTGAACCCAGACAAGGCGCCACATGAAGGAAAACACAACATAAACCTAGCTCAGACGCAATGGTAACTCAATCTCTGGGCACAACAACTAAAACCTAATTTTACCGGACTATACAGTTTTAGTATAAATAGAAGAAATTCGTAGAAATTAAGAAGTTTTAACCTTAAATTGATGCCAGCTTTAAATTTAAGATTTTTTATTATTACTTTTTAGTTGTAAAAATAAATATTATACATATTCAAGGTATAAAAAATGATTTGAAACATTACAGTTGTGAAATGACTAAATGAATCTTATTAGCAGATACATTATCTCGCATACCATTTTTTTTGTGTGAACACGAAATACATACTCTCAGCAATTTTTCAAGTGTGCAATGTATTGTGATGATTGTCATTGTGTGGTACACACAATGAGCCTATTCTCCCTGTCTAGGGGAAACCTTGTGGCCACTGAAGCCTTTCCTCCCTCTGGCTATCAGCAGCCACGACCCTGCACTCTGCTCCTAGGACTTCAACTTTTTTCAGATCTCATGCAAAAGTGAGATCATATGATATTTACTGCTCTGTCCCCACCTTGTTTCACTTAGTACAGTACCCTCTTATTCATCCTCATTGTAGCAAATGATAAAATTACCTTCCTCCCTTCTCTGGCTAAAGAATCCTCTATTTTGTGAAATGCTTCACTGTCTTTAATCATTCAACCATTGGTGTCCACGCCATATTGTGACTATTGGAAATACCAGATGCAATATTTGAAAACTTCACTGAACAAAAGCCAAACACTGAACTTAATATACAAAACCCTTAACTAACACTAACGGAAATAACATTCAAACTGTTATTAACAACATCAATAACAGCATTCAAAACGCTGACTTAAAATACCAAGTATTTCTTTATGTTTAAAAGCACTATAGGAATTAACAGAGGATGTTAATGATTGAGTCTAATGGTTATCCTTACATTTATATCACAGTCCCTGCAATGTTTTAGTATAGTTCTTCCTTGCTTGCAATGAATTAAAACTAAATTTGGAATGATCTGTGACGTAGATAGCATCACCCTATTTTATAGCTCGGAAGGCAGGTTTGACCCCAGGTGATAGAGCAGATGACATGAGGACCAGTGGGCCCATGTGATCTAAAGCCTGAGCTCTCTTGCACAAAGCCAGAAGCTAATGGGGTAATAGAGGGAAAGTCTGCAGACATAGCCTAGGTAGCTGGTACAAGGAGAAACAACCAAGCAGCCGGTATCTGGAAATCCATAAATCTTGGCTATTCATCAGTTGTCAACAATAGATTCCTACTCATTGGAGAGAGAATTCTCCGATGAGTACTCCTGTATCTCCTCAGTTCTCTACTGTTACGGGGCTATAATGAGAGTATGAATTACAGCCAGACAACACTAAGAACAATGTTTAGCCCTCAACCTCAATGAATGTTAGCAAAGTCATAAATCTTTAGTTAACCTCTAAGAGTTTGGGGACCTGGCGCACCAAAACACAATGTTGGTTGACAATGAAGCCGGTTGATTCTTCATGGCCCGTGCAGATAATGGACTCATGCTCGTAAAATCTCATGAACCGTAGTCAATGGGCCTCAAAACAGATCTCTTTGCTGCTAGCATGGCTCCAGAATCTTGGATTGGTACTGCTGTGGCTAGACCTTGGTATTTATGCTTAGTTTTCACCGGAACTGATGGGTAGGAACAAGATGATCTGGCTATTTCAGACACAGAAAATCAAACTAAGATGGACTATCTAAGAAGTAGAATTCTGATGATCAAAACCAGAAGTCACCAGAATCAAGTTGCCCAAACAGGGCACCTCAACAAACATGGCCACATCATCAAAGGGAGGGGGCTTGCAGACCTCACAACCCAGCAAGACACAGGGCCTTTGCCTGTGTGGGAGTCTGTGTGGAGTGGGGACACCGTGGCTTAACCTAATTAAGCTTCTAAACTAGGTCATCGCCCTGAGCTGCACGGTGAGCGGGAGCCTGGCAGTGAAGGCCTGGTAAACACTAATATGCATTAATGAGAAAAGGCACCGGAGAGAATGTGGTTCGAGGCATGTCCTGTGCCGATTCCCTTCTGGGTCCTGTTTTAAAATCTGTTGGTATCATCAGGTAACTTTGAAAAAAAAAACAAAGCGATTAAGGAGTCAAAGGTACCTCAACCATCATCCAGAGAGTGTCATAGAAATAAAGACAGGGAAGCAGAAGTTCTCGTCCTCATAAAAAGGACCACAACACCTCCCTTCGCTACTTGGTAATAAGCTTGTCTGGTCAGTGAACCCAGGCAGGCCTTGACTGTTAGGGAGTGTTTCAGACCTTCCTCCCAGCTTGATCCTGACAGCCCAAACACACGTGCCTGTTGAGAGACACACCTCAAGCGTCCCTTAACATATCATAGCCATGGGAAGTCATGCAACCTCTACCCACAATGCATGAGAAGCCGCTGCATTAGAAGAAGAGCACCTATCCCATGGCAGTGTGCATACAGGCTTTACCATCAACCCAGAGAAGACACTGATAGAGAGTTATCCGGCTAAGAAGCTGAAAACATTTTAGAAATTCTCTGACCTTTCGTCTAGAAATAATGATTAACTCATTGGGGTTGTCAACACGCCACTGTAAAAGGCAGGTGATGCAGAAAATAGAACCTGGCTATTCTAAAGGGCTTAACCTCTGTCAAATACAAACAAAACAGGACCAGCAAGCCTGATCAGACCGCATGGGTCATTAATCCCCACATTTGCTCCCTGGCCTACCTTGATGGCATATATCAATGCCCCCCCCCATGCTACATCCAAGCAGGACAAGATTAAATGGCCTGATACAGAGCCATCTGGGTCAGCAGACACTCGTGATCCCAACTCTCTGTCTAGAGTACAGCACCTCTTATCTTCACGGCCCAAAGCCCCCCAACAGCCTTCGGGGTCCCCAGCCTCCCTCTCCCTCTTGACTTCCTTCATAGCCTGCTTCCTTCCTAATCCCCATCCTTCTCCTCCACTGGAGTAGGTCAAAGTAGAAACTGAGGCTCAGGAGGGAGAATTCTCCCAGTGAGAATTTCACAGTTAACTGTGAGGAATGTTGATTTCTTTTTCCTTCAGAGAATGGAGTTAGTTAACCAAGCTGTGAAGTTTGAAAGAAAGAGAAAAATCAGACTACACTATTAGACTGCCCGTCTTTGTCAGAGCAAGGGAAAGAGCTAGACATGGTGGTTCATCCTCTTAACCCCAGAACCCAGGAAGCAGAGGCAGGTGGATCTCTGTAAGTTGAAGGCCAGCCTGAACTACAACAGAGAGTTCCAGACCAGGCCGGGCCCAGGGCTAAATAGTGAGGCTTATTAAAAAATAAATGAAAAGGAAATAATTTAGTAAGCGATATGAACAAGTTATCAGCTAATGGTCTTCATGACCCCAAGGACACACTGATACAGACCTACACTGGATAGAGTGCCATTTTGATATTCAAAGCATTTGATGTCGCCAATTCATTCTTGGTATACTTCACTGTGTAAGTGGGAGAGGGTTGATTGGGGAACAGGAGGAGGGGAGATGGCTTATGGGATTTGGGGGGGGGGAACCAGGAAAGGGGACAACATTTGAAATGTAAATAAAGAATATATCTAATATAAAAAGGAATAATCTAAGACGTGGGTACTTATAGAACAAGTTGGAAACCTCGTGTGTCCTCCTGCACACCATCTCTGTGATCTCTTCTCCACATCCTAGGCTTGACGCCTCATTTGTTATTCAGTTCACGTTTTTTTTTCCTCAGTAAATTAATGTATTCATAAGAAATGTGTGCTATTTTGGGTGTTTGCATCTTTATAATATATGGAGTTCTTTTTAGTATGATATTATACTTTACCCTGTGTGTGTGTGTCTGTGTGTGTGTGTGTGTGTGTGTGTGTGTGTGTGTGTGTGTATGTGTGTGTCTGTGTGTGTGAATGAAGCAAGTATGTGGACAACTTCAGGTGTTGGCCCTAACGGTTTTTTCCACTACAGTTTGACAGGGTCTGGCTGTGGCTCACTGTTGTAAGTCCCTTGCTACCTGGCCCACAGGTTTTAATAATCCGTTGTGTCTTTGCTTCATACCCCACAGTAAAAGTGATAAGATCATAGATGTGTGTTTCTTGACATGGATTCTCAGGGTTCAAGCTTATAGATTCATTTTTTTCAACACAACTGCTGTCTTCCGTTGAACTACCTCCCCCACTCTAATATTACATTTTTATGACTTAAGTATACATTTTGTATCATTCAAAAATTATGCATGTTTGGCATTCCATAATGTGAATATTGTGTATTATATATATACATATATATGTGTGTGTTCTTTGTGTGTTATGCATGCTTTTATAGTTTATAAAGTCCTATTTCATCTTAAATTATAGAATTCAACTCATAGGTGATATTTCACTGAAGTTGTATGTAAAAATAATTCTAGTTAAAATGCTACGAAATCATTTGCTCTGTCACAAAGTATGACTTTTTGACTGTGCTAGATTTTACAAACACTTACCAATCTGTAGTGATTATTTTATACCCTAGCCCCAAAGTATGACCAGAAGGCTTCACATTTCTCCAGATTTTGAGAGTATTTATTATTTCCAGATTTCTAAATTTTGTCAGATCAGTGGATTTTTTAAAAGCCCTTTATCTCAGTACAACGTATTCACAATCATTGGAATAGCTCGCTTTAGTTTAATGTCACCAAATATTGGTATAGTTCAGTATATTTTCTAGTTTTATTGATCATTCAGATTTTCCCTTTGTGAATTAAAAGGCTGTGCCTTTTATCCATTTTCCCTCAGATTATTTGTGTTTGCAATGGTTTCGGGAGTTCATTTATAAACACAATACTAATCTTGTTGGCCTATCATACTCATTACATAGCAGTAGCCTGTTGTTAAATAACAGATTGGATTGCTAAGTTTTGCCTTGCACGAACGTTTTAAAATCCAAATTAAAACAAGAAAGCTGGTATTCCCAGGGTCTGCGAGCTCAGAAAAGCTCTGCGCTGCTTTTCATTTCCTTATTTATCCCTTGCCTGATCTGAGAGTTTAACCTTGGCCGCTCAGCTTTGATAATATCTATATTGGTGAGAGGAGAGTGAGTCACTCAGGCTATTATCAACGCTAAATAAGGACCAGCTCTGAGAGGGACTGGCCTCGGGTTATTGGGCCTGGTTTCACTGAGAAGGAAACTGTCAGAAATGAGGTTCGACCCAAGCCACGGCTTCTCGTGGGACCACAGAGCCAGATGTTGGCAGGGACATGCAGCACGCTGGAACAGCCAATCCTAGACTGACCTCCCAAAGACTCTTCTCCAGGAAAATCTCTCTTTATGACAGAAGTCCGTAGGCCCACGTAACTAAAGAAAACAAGACTAGAACAATATCATGGTGATGTCAGCTGTGTGGATATATTGGCTTGAGAATTCTCATTTGAAATCTTGAAGAAGTAACTAAAGCTGTCTTTCTATTGCAGAGGTGTGGCGAAGTCTTGTTTGAGAATCCTGAACAGAATGTCAAATGTGTTTGCATGCTAGGTAAGAAGACTTCTTGTTTCAAATGTATTATGAATGCCGATGTCCTATGGAGTCTCTCTTGTCTTGGTGTCTTACTGACTGCCTCTTGTTCCCTTATAAAGAGGCTTGTCAGGATGCTTGTGAGTTTATAGACTGCTCTAACATTTTTTTGTGGAGCACTACATGATAAGAAATGGTTTTATTTTAGTGATTATAAGTCTGTGCACATTCTTTTAAATCTCAGTGGCTCTTGGGTCATCAGGATAGAATGCAATTGAGTGCTGTGTATTTAAAAAAAAATCTGTGACCTAAGGGCAAGAAGAATCCCATTGTCATCTCTAAGCCTAAGATTATAAGATAAATAATACAATGATTAGGTATTACAACAGCACAAAATCACAAAACTCTCATTTACAAGAGCTGGGAGGAGTAAGTATTTGAACTAATCTGAGGTCAACACAATTACCCATAAGGCATCCTCAATAATATAGTCAATAATCATTTTATCTTGTGAGAGAATATAGCGTTGATGTCTTTTACAGGCTCAATAATATACACTATCCTGATAAGAAATTCAGCCAAGAGTGTTTCACTCACTATAGATTAAAAACTAATACAGTGAGTATAAGTGACATTCTTAATCACTAAGTCAGGAATGGTCCAGACTACTAGAGTAAGATAAGATAGATTCTGACCTATAGACTCTTAAGGTGACTGTAAACCACTAAAGTATGCCCAGGGGTTTTACATTCATTGAAATGTAAAGTTTACAGCAGCAAGGGCAACTAAATAATCTCGCCAATTTTATTTGCATAACAGTCACACCTGTCCACTCCAACCTTAAGCTATTCGCGTTAGCATCACTCATTTCCTCTGGACAGATTTCTTTTAAACCTCAAAGCAGACACAGCAAGGAAAACAGACATTAGAATACCTCAGTCAGTCATAACTCATGATAATAACCAAATAAATAAGCAAAGGCTACTTACTCATGACTCAAAAAACAAACATGAAACAGATACCACATTTGTCTAATCTTCCTTATTTTCTATGCCGTTATCCATTAGGGGACTTCTATGTTGATGTTCTCATATGTTTTGAGTTAAGATGGAAGCTGATAAGTCTACTGGAAACAGGACATTTTACTAGAAGTATATGAACAATGGTTATAGCATACCTCTGCATAATCATTTCAGCTACCCAATATTAGTGTTTAAACTTTATAAATGCCTCAAAGGCACTAATATCTCAAGACAATGGTTATAAGTTATGGATAAAAGAGAGATATTATATGGAAGGGTAGAGATAGATAATAGATGATTGATAGAAAGGTAGATAGATAGATAGATACATACATACATACATACATACATACATACATAGATACATGATTGATAGATAGATAGATAGATAGATAGATAGAATAGATAGAGATAGATACATACGTACATACATACATTCATCGATACATAGATAGATACATAGATACATAGATACACAGATAGATACATAGATAGATAGACAAGCAGAAAAACATTTCTCCAGCTATGTGTCCTAACGCTGGATGTGAGAAAGTGTCCAGCGACCACGTTTTATCTGTTCATCCTTTAGTTCATTCAATTCCCACACAAACAAATTCGTGTGGGAATGGAAGCAGAGGCCTCGATCCTACAGACCACTTATCAATTTAGTACCATGAAAGTTTACACTGCTTATGTCCATCTGATCCCGACACTCGAGTAAGTGTTGAACTCACAATGCTTTCAAAGACGTGGACACCTTCAGCTCGGAATGAATTTGTCCTGTGTTCTGCTTCTCTTATAAATGGTAAACTAATGACTAGCCAAGAGAAAGATGAGAAAGGGCTGTCTAGTACTGCTCATGTACAGGACCTCACTTAAGGGAAGATTAATCACCTTCCCACCTCTTCTGGTTATATATTGTGGTTTTTTTGTGGCTGCCATAGGCATTTGCGATGATCAAACATATGCCTGTTGATTTAGAATATATTAATATAAATCACGTGTGCTTTTCTAACTACCGTCACAACTATTGCAGTTAATTGAGCACCTAAGGTAACAAGAAAAATCTATCCTGAGCATCATACATATAGCTGGGTCCTTTATTGTAAGTCAGCTGAGAGATTGCCTGCTCTTCCAAATGACAGATATCTTTGGCAAGATCAGGGTGATGATTGGTAGCCTCGTAGATTCCATTAGCTTGTTTGGATTATACAGAATTAAAGAGTCAAAGGAAAAGTGAGAATGGAAGTTGTGACTGAGAACGAAGAAGAAGAACATGCTACATGTTAATTGATTGGGAATACGTAGGAAGGACATACTACATGTTACCTGTAAATACTATGGACTTACAACCTAGAATGCGTAGTGGTGTATAACAGAGGTCATGCTACATATGTGGAGTTTCTCACACAGTAGACATGTCTATGCCCGTAAGGGCCTTGCACTGAAGAGGATTTAGACTTTTTTTTCCTATTTATCCATGAAGGGAATTGATGCAGGTCTTGCTTCAAACATTGATAAAGTCCTTTGCAATCACAGATAAAAGAATACCAAAAATAAAAAGCTTTCCTGGTATCAATATCAATGGATCAATCTGCCTTTAGCCTGCAGCCTCACACGGACTCCATGGTATGAGATGATGGGAGAAACGGTTTGAAACTAGAGAAACTCACATTGTTATTGTATGTCACTAAAACTGAGATCATTTTAGTATTTTGTTACAAAGGAGTGTCTATGAACACCACACTGAAGATGTCTCCTTTGCCTTGTGTGAGGCTTTAGTAGGTTATTTCTTCCTTTAAGAGGAGCCCATGAAGGTATATTTTTTTTATTGGACATATTCTATATTTACAATTCATTTCCCTTTTTCTGGTTCCCCACCCCCTAAAGGTCCCACATGCCCTTTTCCCTCCCCCTGCTCCCTCATCCACCCCTTCCCACTTCCCTGTTCTGGTATTCCCCTACACTGATGCTTGCTTTGATCCTTTCCAGCACCAGTGTCCACTCCTTTCTTCTTGTCAGACATCATTTGGTATGAGGAGGAGGCGCTGAGGAAGAAAAGGTCCAGGAACTTGAGAATATAAAAATGTCTTTGATTGGCTTCCATCAGAGATCAACGCTGGGGTGGCATAAAAATCCAAGGTAACGTTTTGGAAATATGGGCTGTATATATTTTGATCTCTGATGGAAGCCAATCAAAGACATTTTTACATCCTCAAGTTCCTGGACCTTTTCTTCCTCAGTGCCTCCTCCCTCCCTGCGCCCCCCTCACACACACTTCAGCTTTGGGTGTCCCTGCATAGATTCTGGCTGTGCTCCAATTTAAACAGGTTCGATAAGGAAGATGCACGCAGTTCATTCGCCAGGGACAGGTTTTCAGGTCTGTCTTCTCCCTCACCAGTGAATACTCAGATCATTATAGGGTGAAGGCAATTTTTACAGGGTAAATCGTCTACTCATGACTTCTATGGAACAAGCCACCATCTCAGAAAACCGTGCTGCTGCCTCATTACCTCCAATGATGCATAAATGTCAGTCACCTTGAGTGACTCCAAAGCACTCCATCCAGTACAGTTTTAAGTGGGAACTAATTGCTGTCCTGTATGAGCTTTGCAGACTCGTGTCTGGCTTCACAAGAACAGTTCAGGTAGGGATAGAAGGTAAATCGTGCTGGGCGGTGGTGGCGCACGCCTTTAATCCCAGCACTGGGGAGGCGGAGGCAGGTGGATCTCTGAGTTCGAGGCCAGCCTGGTCTACAGAGTGAGTTCCAGGACAGCCAGGGCTACACAGAGAAACCCTGTCTTGAAAAAAAAGAAAGAAAGAAAAGGTAAATTGTGTGCTGCAAAGCTGCCCGTGCTGAGTATTAGGCGCTTAGTCCTTAAAATTGTTCACGGTGGCCAACTGTGGCCACCAAGTCAGCGAGCAAACTGTAGTAAATGGCTCCTTTCTCTGCTCCACACTTAGGTCAGTGAATGCCCACCCCACAGCTACACTTGAACGCTTATGTACGGCTCTCTCTTCAATTCCAAGTAGCCTTAGGAGGTATGTACTTATGTCAGAAAAAAAACCTGTTGATCAGAAAGAACAGAGAATATTTAAAGGATGACTGTTGCCCCGATTCAGTTCTTAGTTTGTATGTTAGCCATCCTCTGCGAAGCTATAAACTTTTCTTATAAAAAGAAATTAAAAAACAAACAAACATCATATGTGGTTCATTTTTCCATTCCCATTTCTCTTACTTTTAGGGTGGGAGTCTATAAAAGTAAAAATCCTTAATTTTCAATTTATGATATTTTGGCTCATTCTCCCTGTTTTTATCGTGGTTTTTTCCCCTAATTTGGAATATTTTGTGACTTTGCTGCTGTTTCATACTTGATTTCATTTATACTCTTAAGTGGTGTGGCCATCTGAATGTTCTGGAAGAACTTGATTACCTGTCTGGCTTACATGCGTTGTCTGCATTAGACATTTGAAATTTGCTGCATAAACGCTCAGCTGAATTGGCAATGTTCAGAGTAATGGGATACATGGAAGTCAGTGTTGTATCAACACTCAACACGGGCACAGACAGTCCATGTTCCAGTCTCAGCTCTGAAACGCCGACTGCACTCTCTCTACTCATACAACCCCTTCATCTCTCCAGGCTTCCGTTCACAAGGCAGAAATAGAAACATCTCTCCCTTCTAGACGTAGGGTTTTCTTCCATGATGGAATGAGATATTTTATGAGGCAACGCCTAGTACGGGGTCAGCCCTAAATATCAGTGATCTAGCGATGAGCTGATAAATAATAAACAGTGACTTTTTGAAATCGATGATAAAATCAATTATTGATCGATGGTGCTTAGGAAGGGAATCAAACACTAAAACATTATACAGATATGAAAAAGACTTTTTAAACATCAGTGTGCTGTTCGAAACCACATAGAGCCTTCGGGACAGAGCAAAGCTTTCATATCATCTCATGAACTATATTTCTTTAGGCACCGTCTATGTGCAAGGTACTGTGTGAGACACTGGTGACCGGACACCAGTGGGAGCAGCCTCTTCCCTCAAAAGGCTCCCAATCTGATGAGATTCAACTAGTGAAACCCGAATGTGATCCACAAATGTAACAGGAACAAGTGATTTTTTTTAAAGGCAAAAAAAAAGTGTTGAGATTTTAATGAAGAGAGTCTGTAGAGTTGGGATGAGAGGGACACGTGGATTTCCAACCAGTGGCAGGACCAGGATGATGTAAAAGGCCACACCCAAAAGCCTTGCTACAAAGAAATGGTTGGGAAGGATGTATCTCGGCCACCAACAGGGCAAAAGGGTACATTGTAAAGGAACGAGAACCTTAACAGACTACTGACATCCTCTCTAAAAGTGACAGAGGTCTTAGATGACCAGCAGCTCTGGCCTTTTATGTTTTGTACAGTTCAGGGGCAGTTTTCATGTAGCTATAAAGGATCATGAAATACTCTATAAACTCATTTCTGCTACATAGTATTAAGCAAAGATAAAGGCCAGTTACTTGTAAAATGAACGCAGTTTATTTTTATGTGTGTTGTGTGCACCACATGTATGCAGTACCTGCAGAGACCAGAAGAGGGCATCAGATGTGTGAGAATTGAAGTATTCTCGATCGTGAGCCACCATGTGGGTGACTGGGAACCCCACCCAGGTCCTCTGCAAGAGCAGCCAGTATTTGTAACTTCTGAGCAATGCCTCCAGTCCTGGTTTCTTTCTTTCTTTCTTTCTTTCTTTCTTTCTTTCTTCCTTCCTTCCTTCCTTCCTTCCTTCCTTCCTTCCTTTCTTTCTTTCTTTCTTTCTTTTAACACAGCATCTTATGATGTAGCTCTGACTGCCCTGGAACTTATTATGTAGCCCAGGCTAGCCTCAAATTCTCAATGATCCTCCTGCCTCTGGTTTCTGAGATTACCAAAGAGAGCCGCAGTTGCAAGCCATTTCTGATGGAATCTTCCTTAATGACGAATGAACAGCTTTGGCATAGTTTGAATATTAAACCACCTCAAGTGGCCCAAGCAAGCAGGCATTTCTATGTGCGTGCTTGCTGGTTAGAAATAAGTAGTAACAGAAATAATAATCAGAAATGTTAATAAATCGTCTTTATTGGTTACTAAAGAAAGGCTGTTGCTAAGAACTATTTTATGTTTACCTGACATTAAAATTAAGGTCTACACTTAAAGGAGAAAGAAAGTTCAGGGGTTGAATTTTGACTAGAACGCCCCACTGGTTTGACTTCTAACTTACACATGTAAAAAGTGCATCATCCATATCACTCCTGTACCTCCATTTTCTCTTTCTATGTGCTTAAGTAACGAAGCCTCCGGACAACATTTTCTAACTGCAACAGAATACCAAACGGAACCGGGGCAGGGGGCAGTTCCCACCTCTCCCCAGGACCCTGGTTTGTCTAGACATGCGGCTTGCACCAGATGGCACGCTGTCTATTTGTCCGCATTCACCATGCTGTCCCTCAGCCTCACCCAGGCGCATCCTACCCAGAACATAAACATTACAGAAACCGGAGCTCTCTCGCTATTCCCCGCTGAGCACGCGGCGCCTGGAAGACCTCCCTGCCCACTCCCTAATAGGAAGCCATCATTTGCTGAGCAGCGGATACAGGGTAGCCAGTTGTGGGCACTGCACAGTCAGTCACCTGCGGGCATCGCTGAAGTGTGCCAGAGCCAGGTTGTGACAGCATAAAACCCAAACAAACAACAACAAAATCCTCTGCTGCTAGAGGCTTTTGTTCATCAAACATGGCCAATACCCAGAGCAGAGCTTCTGGAAACAAAAGAGCACCTCCCAAGCACAATATTCACTATTTCTGGGTCTGAAATAGGCAGTTCTCTATGCGTAGGCAGTCGGACCCTGTTGGGAGAGGGGCTAACTCTCTCCGCCGTGCAAGATGTGAACTGGCGTCACGGTGAGCGAGGCAGCCTCCGGCAGCCGAGCGAGCGTGCTGTCCGTGAGCACGGCGGAACACTGTGTCGAGGAACGAGGAGGCCCACTATTTCATCTTCTCTATGTTTATAAAAAAAAAAATATGCAGAAGAATCATTTCACCCCGAGGCTTGAGATTTAAATCTTCTTCCCCAAGCCCGCTGCTTCTTCAAAGCTCGTACTTGAAAGTCGATATCGCTTCGGGCGAGGAAGTGAGTCTATCCCTTTGCAGCCTCTCTCAGTGGCGCACTGCCGCTTACACACGCCAAAGCAGCAAGATATCATGCTTTTCAGTGCCGCTGGGAGCCGGGGCTCTAATCAGATCTGCACTATGACAATTCAAGAAAAGACCGATCTATATGACCAGGATTTGTCAAACCCAGAAATGATAGAAGTCTTGGTTTAATGTCAGCTATGTTTTCTCTCCCTGAAGGGAGAAAAAGTGGATTTTAGGGACTCCACTCCCCTATCATAGAAAGCTGCAGTTGAAAGAAGTACAATTGGCAGACATTGAGAGGTGCGTGCTGCCTGCCGGCACCAGAATGCAGTGATGGTGAGCTCGCCCTTTGAGAGAGTCACAGACAGCGACACGAACACTGGCATTATAGCCTGCTAAACCGGAATAAAAGCGGGCTTCCGTCTCATGGGAAAGGGCGGACCGAGTCTGGGAAGGCCTGGGCAATACGGGGTCTTAAGGCAATAAGGCAGTAATCGGTAAGGGGCAAAGGAAAGGCAGGGGCAGCCTGGGGAAGTTGAGGTGGGGTCCTCTTGGGAAAGGTGTTGATAGTTCTCAGCAGCAAAGCAGAAGGTCCAGGCAACTCGGTAAGAAGACCACTATGCCTACAGGATAAAATAAGAGACAATAGCTAATTGGGTATGTGGAAGACGGGACAAATTATGAAGGACTGTAGGACCAAAAAAAAAATGTATTTAAGGATGAGTCAGCAAAGGATCTACAAAGGGACAGAGAGGCTTTAGACAGTTCATTGCTCAGAGCCCTGTATGTCCAGGAGGAGTCTTCATCTAAGGAGACACCAGCTTGGGAAATGATAGCAACGGTCAGGGGAGGAATGTTGAGTCCTGCCTGAACGGAGACAATTGTCACCGCAGACAAAAGATGCGAGATGCGGGAGTCTTTGAAGGACCCTGGTAGGACTTTACAAAGGACTGAATGTAGAAGATGCTACTAAGCAGACAATGGTGAAGTCTGCCTCCTGCCGGGGACCACACCTGGAGGACTGTTAAATTCTAGGTGTGATTAATTTGAGGTACCTAGAAAACTCAGGTATGGGGGGGATCTGTGGGTTGAGATAATAACATATTGATAATGGGTACCATTCAGGGCAGGGTAAGGACTGCCGTGGAATAAACCTAGGAATATTGAAAGCATGCCCATAAGGACTGAGCGGGTCCAAGAGGAGTCTAGAGACAGGTCAACAGGTAGGAGACTCCACAAGAGGACAGAGAGGCAGGAGAATGCTACTGTAGTCATCTTAGCCAAGGGGAGGGCGGTGGGGGAGGGGCTTCCACTGGAAGAAGACAATACAGAAGCATTGCAGACATCAAGTGAGACCCAGGCTAGCAGGTGCCTGAAGGGACTTGTGGCTATCAGCGACACAACCATGAGCAAAGGGTAGCACAGGGCTAAAGGGACAAGGAAACATTATCCGGTGACATGTCCTCCTGGGCGAGGGCAGGGAGAAGCTGAGATAATTCTGTCCAATAGCTTTTCAGCCTGACACTCTTGGGGAGTACAGAGAGGAGAAACAGAGAGGCCATAAACAAATAAACCTATTCATTTGAAATTAATATTATATGAAATGAAAGAGACCTTATGAGATATAGAAATGTTATATATGTGTATATACATTTAAAATGGAACTGTGTGTCCAATATATGTAAGCATATATATTATATCTCAATGTTCTTACAGCATTAACCACATACATTATTAAAAAAAAAAAGTTAAAGCACTGAAATACATTGTTTCAATCGGTTGCCACTGAAATACATCATTTCCATTATATCAGCTGCCACAGAGAGAAACAGTTCTAAGAACCTGGTTGAAGTCAGCAACTGTGAACTGATGTATCAAGAGCCTTTCCTTAAAATGGAAGCACATAGATCCAAACTTGAAGCACTTTCCACACGCGCACACACATTTCAGAGAAGTGTACGCTCTCTGCTCACGAAGACCCTCCCCTTCTCTTTTCCCCTTAGCTGCCTCGGCTCCTCCTCCTCTTCCAATGGCCGGCCAAGGTAACCTGCATGGGGATGCCTAGATTCTAACTCGCAACTTCCTCCCGTTCGTAACAAAAAGACTGCATCTGCCTTCCGTTCTCTACTGCGTCTGCCCAGTCTCACGGAGTCCTATTCTCACCTATCCTTCTGACGTAACCATTGTCCTACAACTCCAAGGAAGCACACAATAACCCAGTGAAGACTTGAGAAATCCATAAATTATATATTTGCTCATAAACATCTTCCACCCCTCAGTGGTGCGTTGAGGCTTTGGTCTGGCCTGTCTTGGCCTATGGGGAGAGGCCTCTCTCCAAACTCCACCTAGACGGTATGCAGCCGCTTTCCCTCCCAGAATGAATGCTCTTTCTGGAACTAGGCTATTGGCTCCTCCTCCTTGGCCAGCTCCAGCCCCATGTCCTCCTTCTCGCCAGCCTTGGCATATTTCCCTCCTGAATATGTTATGTTCCCAGGAAGATTCGTCCCACAAGCTTCGACCCATGCAGCTGTATTTTATAGTATTCCACAGACTTGACAATCCTTTTCAGTCTTGAGCCCAAAACAATACTAGAGCCTTTTGCTGAAGGGGTGAGGGGGGCATTTTTATAAATGCATTCACTGAGAGTTTTTATCAATTGAGTGGACAAAGGTTCACACAGAGAACCTTATGAGGCCTCGTGCTGTCTATAACTAACCAACTGCTTCATAGGTATAAATAGACAACTTTCTAAAAAGTTTGAGATTATAAACATTGATAATGCATAGGCCTTTTCAGAATCAGATGAAATTATCCCTGCTATTAAAAAAAAAAAACAAAACAAAAAAAAAAAAAAAACGCTAACTTGTCCCTGTTATACCAATTGATGCCTTAGTCTTATTTAAATGTCAGAGCATTATGTAAATGTTTCTGACAATGTCCTATTTCTTATAAAAGATACCTAAACATTTCTTTGTCAGATTCATAATTCCAAAACACAAGTTATTAACTTAACAAAGAGGTAACTAATGAATGCATTCACAAAGACGTTTTTTTATAAGCCCAAAACTTTCACGACTGACACATTAATCCACGTTTTCAACATTTGTGAGTCTAGCTGTGAGTCTAACTACAAAGATTACTAATTGATTCTCACCCAAAAGGTCGTGAAGGAAAATCTCAAAGTGATGATAACACGTTGATTTTGTTGTCTGGGCCAACGTTAAGGTGGACGACTACACATGGGTTGGATACATTTGATTTTTGGTCAACGTCTTTACAATGCTTGGGACTTGTCATCTAACCAAATACTCAGTGTTACCAACGCTAACAAAGTATTATTTTGTCTTTACTCTGACCCTGGATTCCAGGAGCCCCAGTTCTCTGTGACATAGAGAACTGGCAATTTAATTCTGAAAGAGACACTCTGTTCTGAGATACGGCTGTGTGTGGTTTTGACTGTTTTGTCAACAGTCTGAGAAATATCTAATTAGGTGATTCCATCATTATTCCCACCTTGGGGAGTGTAATGACAGAAACCTAGGGGTATAGCTTACTCCATGCCTGAGGTAAATGGTACAGCCTCCTAGACTGTATTACCTAGGCTACTGTCTACAGTGTTGCAAGCTGTAGGTATAGCACAGAGGAGATCCCTGGACATCCCTAAACTGTGACAGACGTAGGAAGAACACTAGACAGTGAGAACACTCAGCCTCATGTTATAGTCCCTTTGTCTTGCATTCCTGTGAACCAATGTCAAAATGCTAATAGAGGTTAGAATTCCAAGGGGCTGGCGAAGAACCATCTCTCTATGGTTCCGTGACACGCTGCCCACCTATCGGTTCTTGAAACACGTCTGCCAAACGCAGGAAAAGAGATACCATGTCCTATCGCTTTCTACAAATCATACTGCAGTATCAAAACTCAGCATTGTGCAATCTTGCCTGCTTTTAAAAAGAAAAATCAAATACTTAGGAAAAAAAGGTATTCTAGCCTTTTGAAGTAAGTATTGAATTCAAACACACAATTTCTGCGTTTCTTAGGGGAAAATTGTGTCTTAGTCCTCAAATCTTGTGTTATTTATTGAATAGAGCTGTTAAGCATTAGTTCTACCAGGTGGTCTGTGAAAGGTACCTATTCTGTCTGTTTCCCTTTTTATGACAAGAAAAGCCTTCCTTTATGTGTCTTGTTGACAAGATAGGTGACTCTGGAAAGCCAAGATGACTCCGGGTGACAGAACATGAGAGTGTATGATTACATTTTGGATGATTTCACAGATATTTGGAACTGGTTATTGCAGAGGCTTAAGCAAGTCTCTGGATATTTAAAATGGTTTCTTTTTTTTTTATTAGCCCGTTAATTGTCCATGATAATGGGGTCTGGTGTGATCGTTCAACACGTACATCCAGTGTGCACTCATTGTTAGATCAGATCATTAGCCTTTCCCTCATTTCTTAAGGTTTATTTATCTAATACTTATGTGTGTGTTTGCCTGCATGAGTTTGTGCGCACCATGTGTGCACGCGAGCCCACAAAGGCCAGAAGAGGGCGTTGTATCCCCTAGAGCAGGAGTTACATAGAGTACTAGGTAACCTGGGCCCTCTGCAAGAGTAGTCAGCCCTCTAACAACTGAGCCATCTCTCCAGCCTCGTTTCTCTCTCTTATTTCATGTTTGGGACCTTCAAGCTCCTTTCTCCGAATCATCATAAAACACATACTAGGTATCAAAAACTGCCACCACAGAAATTTATGCAAAATGTCAGAGCTTACAGCTTCTGCGTGTTTTCCCTTTATCCCACTCTTCCCCAAATAGATGACAACTTTTCTCAGATTATTCGTTTCCCAGGCATCTAGAAGCTCAGGGAACAGATCTCAAGCTTGTGACTGTAGAACACTGTATATTTCTAGCCCATTATAATACATTGATTTTTTTCCCCCTGTAGTGGTTGAACTGTGGAAAATGGAGAAGTCTCTGATTTGGGAGAGAAAAGGAAAAAAAACATAAAAGAGACTGTATGTGTTCATTTTTTTTCCACTACAAAAGCTTCTCAGAATATTAGTCCCAACTGTTATATTCTTCAAGAGAGAAAATTTAAGTCAGGTGTGGTGTGGTGCTTTAAATACCAGCACTCTACAGGCAAAGTTAGAGGTACGTACATCTCTGTGAGTTCCAGGCCAACCTGTTCTACATGTAGCAAGTTCTAGGCCAGCTGAGGCAGCATGGTGAAATCTTGTTTGAGGAGTGAAAGAAAGGAGGGGGAGGGAGAGAGGTCTTTCGAATAGTAAACATTAACTAATGATGTTTATACATCCGAGTTTATATTTATTAGTAACTCCATGTCATTCAACAACTGATGTTACAGTTTAGATATACGCTGACACTTTTGATTGTCCTGATATTGTGTTTTGGTGACTTATTTTCATTTATAATGCTTTTTTCCTTTTAATTTAAATGTGACTTAATTCTGAAAAATGGGTAATACTTTTAAAACTGTAGATAAACAATGTCTTACGAAGTTAGCTCATCTTTAAGAAGCTGCACAGATTGATTTCTAGACATTTTCTCCCAAAGCCTCTCCTCTCATGCACTTAACTTTTTCACCACTTCTTAATTTGCAGTTTACACAAGTAGAGCTAAAGAACATATCCTTGCACTCACCATTGGCTGTGATAGTTATCCCTACTGTTATGTACAGCTATTTTCATTCTGATTAATTTTATTACACAGTCCTTTATCTAAAAAGTCATTGCTCACGGCTATAAAATGTTTCTCTCTGAATGGGCATGCATGTATATGTTTATGTCTACTTCTTCATTAATCTTACTCTTGACAAATACTTAGCTATAGTTTCCGACTGCTACCAAAATATACTACTACAAAGGTTTTTAAACATTTTAAAATTCTTCCGAGTGCCCATATGTGTGTGTGTGGGAGATGTGTATGTATGATATCTATGAGAGTGTAGGCACACTCCTGGTTGTCAGAAGTCAAACTTGGGTGCGGGGTCTCATCTTTCACCTTGCGTGAGACAAACTCTCCCTGGTCGCTGTGTATACCAAGCTAGCTGGTCTGTGAGCTCACAGGGATTCTTCTGTCTCCATTTTTCCATCTCAGATCTCAGACATCGGCTACTGGGCCCAGCTTTCATAAAAGTTCTGGGAGTCTGAATTCAGCTTCTCAAACTTATCTGGAAAGCCATTTCTCCAGCCCATACGTGTGTGTGTGTGTGTGTGTGTGTGTGTGTGTGTACAAATTACCTACTTTCTGGAATATGTACTCCATATTACATACAGTTACAGCTGTCGACTCAGAGGGAGCATATAAGTTCTGTTTTAACTGAACTCCAAGTATTTCCTAAAGTGGCTACGCCAGTCTGCACCCCCCCCCCACTAGCTATGGGAGAAACTCCATACATAATTCAGCACTTGGAAATTATCCTAGAGTAAAAGTTAGAATGTATAATTCATCCTTCAAA
This sequence comes from Apodemus agrarius, assembly GCA_964023405.1. NCBI lineage: Eukaryota > Metazoa > Chordata > Mammalia > Rodentia > Muridae > Apodemus > Apodemus agrarius. Next base: position 12,576,090 of record OZ030027.1, read on the forward strand.
TCAGTATGAACATTTTATGTAAATGGCGTCTAATGAGGCTTATGCTTATCTTTTACATAAACAAATCGTCCGGTTGATGAAAGTACTCATGGAGCAGGTACGTTTTCTTTGCTTATCATCAATAAACATGAAAGAGTTGGTGGAGTTTATTGCCCAAACCAAATTAATCATCTCCTTGTGTTGAACGCTTAGAAATAAGTGTCCCACAAACGGTCGTAGGAAGTGTTTACTCGCTCAGGTGGAACTATAAACAAAACCCTAGATCCTAAGTAAAAATTCTTTTCTGCTGTGCTAATGAATTTCTGTTCTTGTTTACTACAAACTACATAATTACATCATTTACAAATTTGAAATCATAATATGAAAATTATAGTTTAAAAATGGGAATAGACATAGCATTGAAGGATGTTTTAGGTCAGAGAAAATACCCTGTAGGTTGCCACAACGATGGATACGTGTCATCCCTCATTTGTCTAAATGCAGAAGACCTACAGACGCATCAGACGCCGAGAGTGAACCCCAATGCAAACCCCAACCTCCAGGAACGTTAATATGTCAATGCAGGTTCATCAGCTGTGACATATATGCTAACTCGACTCATGTGGGACTGGCCACAAGGGGCATTGTGTGGGGTGGGACAGGTGTCTTAAGAGAAACCTGTCTTTCCTCCCAGTTTTTCACTAAGAAAAATCAAAGACTATCTTAAAGACTTTAGAATGAAAATTCGGCTGTCCGGTTCTGAAATATCAGTAGTCTAGTACCTGACTATGACATTAGGTGTGTCAGTATTTCTAGATGAAACCTTAATATATTGTTGTGACCTTTACATTCCCCACTGGGGAATGGGGCAGTAAAGTGCATACTCTTGGTCCGTTTATCAGTTTCTCTTCGTGTTCACGTGGACTGGTGGGGACAAGATGGCTACTTCTAGCCAATATGGATTAAAAGAGAAAACTATGATTTTTTTTCCCAATAGAAAACAATTTCAAGGAATGTCTTTGGCTTCCCAGGTAGTGAAATCAGGCAAGGTTGCTGTCTTTGGTTATCATTGCTTCAAACAAATTCATAATTTCCAAATGTTCAATGATGAAAGGTTATTTTAAAATGAGAGGTTTCCTGTTATTTCTCTGATCTCTAAAGGTACAAAGATTATTTCACATTGTCTGCTTACATCACTAAAAATATTTGATAGGTATCAAATCTCCAGTAAAGCCTGTATCTGTATCAATTCTCCTGAGGGACATACACAGATGTGTAGGGTTTCTGTCTGCAAATGAGGCTTGGGGTAGCCCCTGGGTAGCCGCATTTTCAAAACGAGTCTGAGTTGTTGTTCATTTCTGGCTTTACTGTTTCATATCAGCCCATGCTGATATAAAGCAATATGTGTGTGTACATATATATATGTATATGTGTGTGTGTGTGTGTGTGTGTGTGTGTGTGTGTGTGTATCACTACAGCAGCATTTCCCAGGTGCCTGTGGTTGTACATATGAATGCATGGACAATTCTGAGTGGTAGGAAATTTTTGATTAAACTGATTTGTTCTTCAGTCCTTGGCTTCCGTACCTTAGGAGTATACTACAATGAGAGATAGTGAAGTCCCACTAGTAACTTTAAAAAACAGAACAGGATGATAGGGATAAATAAAAGAAGTGGGGAAAATCTGAGCGCCGAGAGCCGTAACAGCTGAGGTCTGCTGCGTTCAGAAGAGCCCCGGAAGGTCGCTCGGGGACAGGACCCTTGTGTAGAACTTCGCTCTGAGAAAAGGAGACACAAACAAGTCTTTGTTCAGGCTCTGTCATCCCTTTCATTGTTTACTTACAGAAAAGTGAAATGTGCCGTGGCCCCTTCCAGTGAGCCACTGGTTTTTAAGTAAAAAAGCTTTTTCCATGTCCATTTCTAAAGTAAGCCGGAACTTTGGAAATGGATCCAATGCTCTTCCAAAGGACTGTGTCTAACTCAGTTCGATTATCATTGTGAGTGGCAGCAATACGTTCAGATTTCTTTTGTATAATTATAAATTAAGATTAAAACGAGGGGATTTTCCCTTTTACATTCTTCCTTGGGATCTATGGTATTCTATGCCCAGTTATTCCAGAACTTAGATTCTGCAGCTGCGTGGTCCATCCTGACAAGGATTGATGAGTCCAGCAGAAACACAAGCCAGGACTTGTAGCACGGATGAAACTTTACATCCAGTTTCCAACAGGAAATGGAGATGGGGTGGATGGACATGAAGCCACCAAGGTAATCAAATTAGACTATACCACCTAGGATGTAGTCCATCTTATCTGCGAAGGATGCAGTCAAGACATCTTAACAGATGCCCAAAAGCTAGGGTAATGCGGACCTTGTATACACACTACACTCTTTCCTATATATAGAAATTTAACTCATGCAGGAGACAGTCTCAGAGATAGCAATAGCTAATAATAAATCAGAGCAGTTTTGACAAGAAGAAGTAATAAAATTGCCTGTGTTGCTGCGTTGTGCTTCAGGACCATTATTAAGTATAATTAGTGTCCTTTGGCCACAAGGACTATGACATATCCCCTCATCGGTTCTAGTCCAGTATCCAACATGTAGAGAATAGGTCATGCTCTATCTGGAAAACTCTACGGTTGTGTGAACTAGTCTTTCCTTCAGCCTGCCTTCAGTGAAAGGTAATTGAACACACCGCAAGGGCAGTAATAGCAGTTTTGGAACTCCTAAGGTTGTCCCCTGAAGGAGTTAGCTCTGCAGTCCGTGACCTGGGTCAGATGCAACATCCTCTCTGCAAACAGGTGTAAAGAAGGAACCATTGCAGGCAGCAAATATCTCTGCGATTTGCTTTCTATTGAATGTCTTATGGTGACCGGCCAGAATTTCCCTCCTTAATATTTAATAATTCTTAGTTTTCTAGGACCCTGAATGGTTTGGTTTATCTAATTTCCCTAAAAGAAAAAACAAATTCCCCCCCCAACTCAAAATAAAATAACCTCACAAAATGTTGACACTGTTAGGAGACTCTTGATAGGATGAAAACTGGGACAGAAAGGTTAGCCAAGTTAGAGTGGAAAAGACAAAGAGAGGAGCACATCCCCAGGCTGGGAGGCCAGGAGGAGAGAGGAGCACATCCCCAGGCTGGGAGGCCAGGAGGAGAGAGGAGCACATCCCCAGGCTGGGAGGCCAGGAGGAGAGAGGGGCAGAGAGATCCCAAGAGCTCTTCTGAATTCTCAGAAACACAGCTACTAACGAAGAGAAGCCCTGTGTTTTAGCAACACTGAGGTGAACATAGGTTTACAATGAAACTGATAACTAATCATCTTAATTTAAAATAACTTAGGCGTGTGTGTGTGTGTGTGTGTGTGTGTGTGTGATGTGGTGTGTCTGTGTATGGGGTGTGTGGTATGTGTGTATGGTGCGTGTGGTGTGTGTGTGTGTGTGTATACTATCTTTGTGTGCATGTGATAACTGTATATGTGTGCATGTGTGGTATCTATGTATTATTGTGGTGTGTGCATATATAGTAGGGCATATGGTATGTATGTGTGTATGTATGTATGTGCATGGTGTCTATGTGTATATGCTGTGTGGTGTCTGTGTATGTATGTGTGTATGGTCTCTGTGTGTGTATGTGTATGTATGTGTGTATGGGGGGGCGAGGGAGAGTGTGTGCAGTGTCTGTATATGTGTGTATGTGTGGTGTAGTGGTGGTTGGGTTGTGTGTATGTGTGTGGTGTCTCTGTGTGTAGATGTGTGGTATAGTGTGGTGTGTGTGTGTGTATGTGGTTGTGTGTATGTGTTTCTGAGGAAAGCTTTGAACCGTTGTGTCTGTCAGAGGAACTATCCAGGCTCTTTGGCGGGTAATCACATTCAAAGTCTTCCTTGGTTCATTAGAGGAGCAAAAGGCCTCACAGATGTCAGATAAGG
>OZ030027.1:12585000-12785000 GCA_964023405.1 Apodemus agrarius
ATATGTTCTGTTCTGATACCTAGAGAAGAATAGTCATACTAAGTAGTCACTGATATCTATAACAACAGATAATGCTTCCTGCACATGACCGATTGCACAAAAATATTGTGTGCCGCATGCACATTTTTATTAACCTCGGTGAATACTATTTTAACCTGTTGTTCTGTCAGGTTTCTTGTGTTTTGAGCACAGTATTATTGTATACCCCTGGCTGGCCTGAAACTCCCTGTGCAATAGAGGCTAGCCTGAGACTCTCAAACCGCCCAAATGTTGAAATAACAAGTGTGTACTACCATGCCTGGCAAATAGTATATTTTAAATACTATGAATTTCCTCTCATTCCCCTTGCTCAAATGTACATATATATTTTTATTTTGTTCTCTTTTTGTTAAAAATATTAGACTCCTTATTTTCTTTTTAGGGATATTACATGCATATACATATATACATATACATACACATACACATACATCATATACATATACACATACACATACATCATATACATATATACACACACATATATGTATATATATACACACAGAAACACACACAGACACACACACAGACACACACAGACACACACACACACACACACACACACACACATATATATATATATATATATATATTACAAAACTAATCCTGAGAATTAACCAACCTCAGGAAATTTTAAAGAGTTGCATTCTAAAATTGAAATGACAGGCAAAAATGATTCAAACAAAACAAACTTGGACATATTCAGTGTTATACACACAGTTTTTCTCTCTTTTTACCTCTTGGATGATTACCACGCCTGTGTATTTTCTCAGCAAAATGTCAGATAAAATAAATAGGCACTTAACTCCCAGAAAGTATATTCTCCATGTCAGGGATATAGAACAGGTGGCCCCTGCATTTTATCTACTAAATCAAGGATCCTAATCATCTTCGCAGCAATACCTTTATCTGGAAAGTCTAGAATCCTCCTCTGACCTTGTTGAGATTCAAAATTGCATCAGTTCAATAAATATTTGCCAAGTACTTACTGTTTCCAAACCCAGTGACTCTATGGGTTTGTACATTTCCAAATCTCCTCTCTGGGCTTCTTCTCAAGATGAGATACTCAAGTGCCTCCAGGGGCCAGAAGGGGGATGTATAGGGTGGAACTGGACTGAGTTGGTGGTGGTATGGGCGATGTCTGGAGAACACATGTCTGGTCTACCCCAGACAGCTGCTTCTCAACTGCAGTCACGGATGCACAGAAGAACACGGGCTCCGTGTGGCCAACTCCACTAAATCTCTGCTAGGGGATCTGGAAATTCCAACGCGTGTAGAAAACCTGCTGGTGTGCAAGTGTTGACTACCGATCCGGTTAGCCTTTCTTTTAAATATAATGCAGTGGAGGCTGCCAGAGTCCTATTGCACAACCTCTGCTTTGGTGGCTATCAGGTGGGGAGGTCAGAAGTGTCAAAACTTCCTTCCTCGCTTTCCTGGATCACCCTCCTGCCCCTTCGCAGGCTGAGACGCGTGACAGGCAGGACCTCCCTTCTACCAGCAAAGGTTGGGCTTTGGGGAAAGTGGGGAGAGAGAGAGGAGAGAGAGAGAGAGAGAGAGAGAGAGAGAGAGAGAGAGAGAGAGAGAGAGAGAGAGAGAGAGATCCTTCAGAGAAAAGTCCAATCCCCTTCCCTCCTGCCTCCAACAGAATCACATTCTAACTCAAGGAGGTCCCAGACAAAAAGTTGCGGACTTTCTCTGTGGAAGGAGAGATCCTGGTAGCCTTTCCTTACAGGGAGAGCACCGGGGACCCCAAACTTGGATAAGAAAGTGGGAAAGAGTAAAGAGAGCCGAAAGGAACATCAATACTTGTATTGAAGACAGCATAAGGAATATAAGTGGGATCCAAGACTGTGTCGTTATGGATGGACAAATCAACAGAACAAGTCACATCAGGAAAGCTGGCAAAAGTCCACGTAGAGGTGGCTAGAGGCTTTGTGTGGTGCTCTGAGCAGGCTGGAGGGGGGTGCTGAAAATGGGCGTTCCCTGGACCCACCCCAATGGTGAGACACTATAGAGAACTGGAGGGGCCAGCTCCAAGCTAGCAAAGGAAAGGGTTTGGTAACCTCGGGGTTCCCCCAAATGAGCACCGATTACAGAAAACTCTAGGAACCCAAAAATGGTGGTTCCCCTCGCCGAAGCTGCAGCAGACACCACAGAAATCTATTTACATCAAAACCCACTTCCTGGATCCTAGATCATCAAACTACTTTTTTAAAAAAATGAGTCTGAAGACAGATAGAAGGACGATTTATAAGAATCCTCGGCCTCGAAAACAAACTCCTTCTGAACTCCTTTATCCCAGAAGCAGCTTCCTCTGCAACTCGAGATTTGCTTCCCAGGTCACTTGGGGGAAGAGATAGGAGAGAGGTATGAGCACCCTCTGGTCGTCATAGGAGGCTCTCAGCCCACATAACGGCCCTGAGGGGCCAATTTTATCTTCCCTCAGTGAGCGCTGTGGGAGCTCAGAGGTACACCTCTCCCTGGGGACATACTGAAGCCATGGGATGCTGTTAGCAGAGTGGAGAGGAGACAAAGGAGAGACGGCTCGCCATCCATGTGGCACCTCTGGTTAGATTCTAGAACATCATACCAAAAAGCTTAAGCAGTTAAATGGGAAGATCACTGAACATATCGGGGAGCGGGGTTGTTTGCAGATACACATGTGAGTATGTGCATTATACACATGTGCATGCATGTAAGAGTGTGTGTGTGCTCACATCTACGTGTATGTGTGTACACACATCTGTATGTGTATGTGGGTGGGCATGGGTGTGTGCATGTGTGTAAGTGTGTGTGTGTGTGTGTGTGTGTGTGTAGGGGGGTATTTTCAGAGGCCAGAGGGCAACATCACCTTGCTTCTTCCTCACTGCTCTCCGCCATTTTTCTTTTGAGACAGAGTCTCTCCCTGAACCTGAGTAGCACTGATTTAACTAGACCAGCTAGCCAGCCAGCACCAGTAAGCCTTTGACCTCCTCCTCCTCCTCTTCCTCCTCCTCCTCCTCCTCCTCCTCCTCCTCCTCCTCCTCCTCCTCCTCCTTAGCATTGGGGTTATAGGAGTGCCACCCCACACTCTATCCAGTTTTGTTTGTTTGCATGTGGGTACTAAGGACTGAACTCAGGTCTTCACGCTGGCATAGCAAGCGATTTTACTTACAGAGTCACACCTGCACACCGCCCCCCCCCCCCCGAACCTATCTTTTAAAGAGCAACAAATACCAAGAAATATTTCAGAGTCTCCGTGTGTTTATTTTTTAACCTGGGACTATTTGGCTAATTCTCCTAATTTTCTTTTCGTGGTCCCCCCCTTCCCCCATCACTCAAATCTCTCCTTCAGTCAAATAGACTGAGATCTCACATAGTAAGGTAACGCCTTTAGGGACATCAGCCTAGATGGTCCTGCTTCACACTTCTTGCTGGCTTGTTCGGACTATTTCAGGTGGTGAGTCAGACGCTTTCTACTCATCCTTCAGCTTGAGACCCACCTGTGCACAACAGAAGACAAAGAGCACTGACGCTTTTACCCAGCACTTTTCTATAAAACGATGCTCATATATAAGGGGGAAATGACCTATCTTCTGAATTCTGTGTTTCCTGAGGAAACTTGGAGGCCGTTCATCACCACTACTGTGTCAATAGGGGGGGTTGGAGTGAGCTGAGGTCTACCTGTGGCAGAAAAGCCGGCCCTTGCAGCAAAAAGCCATCAATCCACCTTATCTGCTGTAAGGTCGTTGCATCAGCAAGATTCTGGTTGAGATAAGCGCTATGGGCAACCGCCAGAGCAGATGTGATTGATGGTTGGTGTAGAGGAGAGGGACTTCCAGGAGACTCAGAGCATCAGTTGTCCGCAAGATCTCAGACCTAAGGAGCCCCTACTCTGTGTGTGTGTGTGTGTGTGTGTGTGTGTGTGTGTGTGTGTGTGAGGAGGGGGTGCACATACGATTCACACCAGAGGGATAGGGAGGTCGACTTGGGACCCGGCTCCCTTTTGTCATCTTTCAGGATCCGTCACAGGCTCTGGCTTCACTGGAGACGCTCAGAGAGACTTCAGGGACCCACACCACTCAACAGGTTGGCTTCTTCTAACATTTAAAGACCCTCAGCTTGCCATCACAGAACTATTGAGGCTGATTCCCCACCCCCACCCCCACCCCCATGAGATGGCGGAAACTTCCAAAGCCTGGCGGAAAGTTGAAATGGGTCTTCTAACCTGACAGACAGAAGTCTATACAGATGGAGATCAGGCAAGGACAGAGATAAGTTCATCCTCTCTAGAAAGTGATCCGTTTCTAGAAACTCGTCGTAGTGGGAGATGAAGGGAAGGAGAAAGACAATGCTTAGCAGTGAGGGCTGACCAGTTCAGAAGACTACCTCCAAGGTGACCCTGCATTAAAGGAATACTGCAGGAGGAGAGCATGGCCGTGTGCTATGAGAGACTGAGAATGGGACTTTGGGAATAGATGTCTCTAGAGCGTGTGATGAGCACACGGGGGCCTACTTGAGCTAAACCAGGCAAATGTATTGCGTTGCCTCCTTACCTCCGGGTTCTAGAACCTTCCCACACCACCCGCATTTGATAGAAATGTCTGTCCCAGGTCTCCAGCCTACTGCCAATCTGGCTTAAGCACAAAGGAGGAATTAATCCAACCAACTTAGGGTGTTTTTTACAATTCAGGTTTGGTAAGTCTCTTGCCAGGACTTAGGGAGGAGCTAAAAGAAAGGAACAGAGAGCTTACCTCTGCACCTGTAAACACTCGCTTGGTCTGCTTTCCTCTCTGAGAGTAGGCTGGGACTCCGACCTCCACATCTTCACATCTGTTTCCGCCTCTTTCCCCCTCTTTCCCCCTTACTCCCTAACCCACCCAAAAGGTAAAGTACAGGAAGAGAATCCAGTTGGCCCAGCCTTTAGGGCGCACCATCTGCCCAATCAGACCCGAGCTAGACGGCAGTTCCTGTATTACACGACCATCGCTTGGAGGAATTCGGTATTAGAGACGTGTGTTGCTCCAAGTGTAACATGCATACAAATCATCTGATTATCTTGTTTCAATGCAAAACCTGATTACATCTAGGTTGGAGCCAGAAAGAATACATTTTAATAAGCATCCAGTTGACACTCCCGCTGCCGCTCTATAAATCGAGTGTAGCAAAGTCACAGGAGATGAGCTGGCATACATCCCGGACCTGATAAGGTCTTTTTTTTTTCTTGGCCTGTGCCAAATGTAACAGATGCCATTTTGTACCCTTCTTTGGCTTCCTGGATACCTGTCACCTCTTTTAATCAAAACTATGAAATATTTGTAGATTTTTTTTCTCAAGAAGGCTTATTGTGTACTTAAATAAATATCCAATGGGAGGGTTTTAATCATCCTAGTAAGTGAAAAAACAAAAATGTTTATGACAGAACAGAAAGACAATGCACCGGCTGTTCTGCAACATTACAGTTAAAAGTACAAGCTTACGGGAAGTCTGAGGGACCCGTGGATTCAGACGAAGTCAGGAATCGAAGAGCAATGAGTACAGATGCCCCGCCCACATTCTTCTTGGTAATCAACCCAGGGTGCCCATCCCGAGAACTGTGCTATGGGACGGTTACAATGGGTCTTCTCACCTCAAGTGACCTGGTGTACTTCCTCACAGACGTGCCAGAAATCCGCTTTGATGGCGATTCTCAATCCTGTCTTGTTGACAAGGTAAATCATCACAGAGGCTGATCACAGAGACCTGTCCACGTCCTACGTAAAATCACCTTAGGTATTAATGTTATATTAATCCTTTGCGCTTCAAATTGCTGGTGGGATTGCAAGATGGTACAACCACTCTGGAAACCAGTCTGACAGTTCCTCAGAAAATTGGGCATGACACTTCCAGAGGACCCTGTCATACCATTCCTGGGCATATACCCAGAGGATTCCTCTGCATACAATAAAGACACATGCTCCACTATGTTCATAGCAGCCTTATTTATAATAGCCAGAAGCTGGAAAGAACCCAGATGCCCCTCAATGGAGGAATGGATACAGAAAATGTGGTATATTTATACAATGGAATACTACTCAGCAATTAAAAAAAATGAATTCATGAAATTTGTAGGCAAATGGTTGGAACTGGAAATATCATGCTAAGTGAGCTATCCCAACCACAAAAGAATACACATAAACTGCAATCACTGATAAGTAGATATTAATTAGCCCAGAAGCTCTGAATACTCAAGACACAATTAGCAAATCATACGATTCCCAAGAAGAAGGGAGGAGAGGGCCCTGGTCCCGAAAAGACTGGATCCAGTTTTGTAGGGAAGTGCCAGAACAGAGAAATGGGAGGGGGATTATTGGGAAATGGGCGGAGGGAAGAGGACTTATGGGACATATAGTGAGAGGGGAACTGGGAAAGGGGAAAGCATTCGGAATGTAAATAAAGAATGTAGAAAATAAAAAAAAAAATAAAGTCACTATGAACATAGTGGAGCAAGTGAAAAAACAAACAAACTACTTTTCGGTGAGTGTGATATGGGTTGATGTGTTTCCTAAAAAGTACTACGGCATCCTGGGAACAGCAGGTTCCGCAGAGGAGTTAGGATGGGTCGTGCAGGACGCCTGGATTCTCTACGTTGATGTAAGGCTGACCCAATGCCCTTGTTACTCCATTTATCTTAAAGTCTGCAAACGTTAAGTCCAATCTAAATAAGCCGAGCAGGCATTGAAGTGTCCTAAGTGGGAAACTCTCTGTAGCGAGAGCAGTTCAGTCAAATTCTTTCCAACTCCTCTTTAGGCACTTCTCTGACTCTCCTCAAACTAAAGATTCTCTGTAGACTTGCAAAGCTTCACTGACTACTAAAGATAAAAAGGTATCGATCTTCTGTAGCAACACCCAGACTCCATTTCCAGATGTTACAGGACTTTGCCTTACAGAGCCAGTGGCGTGAAAATCTTGGAAAGGGGTCGTTGCTGCCAGGGGGAGACTCAATGTTTACTTGGGTTTCTTCATTTCCCATATGTGTGTGCCTGCTCGCCAGGCCAGGAGCACTCCATCCCGCCGACAGCAGCAACCTCTTACGAAACAGACTTCCTCTGTGCACTGCAAACCCGCAGAAACAGAGACGGAGCAGATCAGCTTGGCCCATCTTTCTTTGAACCAGATGCTCCTAACTGTGTATTGGGCAATTCTTTCATCCACCTAAGGCCAGCCCGAATGGGGGGAAGAGGAATGCTTTGAATAAGAATACAATTGCAGGAAGGTTTTTCATCAACTAGGGCTGTTGATAACGCGGCCAGCTTGGGTTGAGAATGACGCATATCAGGTCCCTGACTAAGACATCAAAGCTATTTATTACAGGACCTGGAAGTAAATTGGAGTCTCCTAATTTGAAAAAGGGAAAACAAAAAAAAAAAAACAAAACAAAACAAAACAAAAAAAAAAAAACACTACAGTAATGTCATTCAGAAGCCAGCCATATTCAGGCCGATGTTGAACTTACTAGCTCATAGCTCAGATCTCTGTTAATATTTCAAAGGATTTTCACGTAACCTAAGAGATGTGGACATTTGCACTTTGAGCGGTTAATCGTACCTAGTTGCTGAAACTGATTGACAAATGCTAGTATTAATTTTCCAATTAAAAAGACCAACCTGAGGGCCAGCAATGTATTTTACACAAATCCAGAGGAAAATCCCCACTGGGAATAATCAGAGCCTTCTAAGTAGCCATTTCCCCTGCAGCCTAGCTGTCTCTTGGTGTCATCTGACTCTTTGTTTAAACTGGGGAGACTGAAGGAAACTTCCTGAGCCCAGATGAGATAGATCAGTGGAGTTTTCTGGACTGTCCAGAGCTGTGGGCTCCTCCAGGTGTGCAAAGTTTTCTATCATTTTTTTCTACATAAATCTGAAGTCCAGTGGGCAGGAGGAACTTAGAAAGATGGGGAAACTCATTATAGATGTAGACTAGATAAATAGATAGATAGATAGATAGATAGATAGATAGATAGATATTAGATAATATGTATACTATATAATATACATATACAAAAATTTTAAAGCAAGTAGTATCATTGGAACCCCACAATATTTTTAAATTTTCCTATTTTTAATTCTTATTGAAAATAGATGTTTTTCACACCATATATTTTTATTACGGCTTCTTTTTCCCCAACTCTTCTTGGATCCTCACCATCTCCCCCAATGACCAAAATCATCTTTACCCTTTCTCTCTCTCTCTCTCCCTCTCTTTCTCTCTCTCTCTCTTCTCTCTCTCTCTCTCTCTCTCTCTCTCTCTCTCTCTCACACACACACACACACACACATTAGAAAATAAACAAGCATCTAAAATAGTAGTAGTAGTAGTAGTAGTAGTAGTAGTAGTAGAATAAGTTAAAATGAGATAAAATACAGCAGACATGCCGGAATAATGCAAAACAAATAAGCAAACAAAAAAAAAAAAAGAGCCAAATTAAAAGCACAAGAAAAACAGATAGACACGAAGACACAAAATCCTATAAAAACACAAAATTGGAAGCCATAGTATATAAGCAAAAGAAGCCAGGGCAGTGGTGGCGTATGCCTTTAATCCCAGCACTTGGGAGGCAGAGGCAGGTGGATTTCTGAGTTTGAGGCCAGCCTGGTCTACAGAGTGAGTTCCAGGACAGCCAGGGCTACACAGAGAAACCCTGTCTCGAAAAACAAACAAAAAGAAGCAACAACAACAAAAATTATATAAGCAAAAGATATGCTTTTTTTTTTAATGTGCAGACAAAACAATAGGGGGGACTGCAAAATCCCACTGGGTTGGTTTTGCATTGGCTACCTACGCTGAGCGTCTGTATACCCAACGAGACGCCATCGAAGAAAACTAATATTTCATTTATGAGTGGTTCTCAGTTACAGATAGCTTCTTGGGTGGGGGTGGGGTCTTGTATCCACGTCTTCTGTCAGTGCTAGGACTCCTTCTGACTTAGGTCTGTGAAAGGCCCCGTGTATACTGACTGCCACAGTCTCTGTGAGTTCGTTCTCGTGTGAGTCCAGTTGTGTCCAGAAGGCCTTGTTTTCTTGGCTTTTTCTATCCCCCACTGACTCGTACAGTCTTTCTTTCACCTCTGCAGGGTTCCTTGAGCCCTGAGGGAGAGATTTGATGGAGACTTCCCTTTTAGGCTTGAATGTTCCAAGGTCTCTCACTCTCTACATAACGCCTGGCTATGGGTCTCTCTGTATTTGTGTCTGTCTTTCCATCTACTGCAGAAGGAAGCTTCTCTGATGATGATGTGATGCAAGGCACACATCTGTGAGTCTGGCAAAATGCCATTAGGAGCCGGGCGGTGGTGGCGGCGCACGCCTTTAATCCCAGCACTTGGGAGGCAGAGGCAGGCAGATTTCTGAGTTCGAGGCCAGCCTGGTCTACAGAGTGCGTTCCAGGACAGCCAGGGCTATACAGAGAAACCCTGTCTCAACAAAAACAACAACAACAACAAAATGCCATTAGAAGTCATTCTAATCCTGAGTTCCTTCAGCAGAACTGTAGTTTTCCCCTAGGTCTGTGGCCTACCTAGTCACAGGCTCTTGATTACCAGTGGGCTCCATCTCAGTGGAAACCCAGTCAGATTTCAGTGGTTGGTTGTTCCCCTAAGCTTGGTGACACCATCACGATGCGCACGTGTCTTAGAGGTAGGTCGCTGTTGTGGGTTGAAGGGTTTGTAGCTGGGTTGGCACTTATCTGTCTCCCTTGGTGGCATGCAAAAGTCCCTTTTAGTACCATGAACACTCGTCAGTACAGGGCAAGACCCTAGGTAGGCACAGCTTGGCTTCTCCATGTTCAGTGAGTTGTGTAGGTGTTGTCTTCAACAAGAGGGTCGTACCATCAGTTTGTGGAGAGAAACCAATAGTCATGGCAATGGCCTGGGTTGTTTGGGGGAAACCCCCACAGTCTTCAATCCCATGCAGCTACACATCTTGAATACACTTAAAGGTGACAGACACTCGTAGCTGAGACTATTCAAAAGTATTTCTCTCCCTCGGGAGAAGCTTGAATATAGAAAGGTAGAGAAACTACGCTTTGGCTGGTTCACACCCCTGTGAATTCCGAACCTTAAGAACACTTGGACGGTTCTTGGAGCATGGGCACGTATTCGACTCTGAGAAATACAAGCTTTGGTAGTCGGCAGCAGCAGCAGCAGCAGCGTGCAGGAGCCTCTGAACCCTTAAGGACATGTTTTTCCCCCGCCTCTAGATTTCTTCTAGCAAGGTGTTTATGACACCCGTTGCTGGGGCACCCAGCCCTGTTCTCCTTCTCCTTCCCATCCCACTGCTAATAAAGCTCCTGAGATCCAATTACAGTCACCATGGAGGAGACACTCTAGCCCTGGATTTTACAGAAGGGCATTCCTGCTGTAAGAGCCCTTGCAACCAAAGCTGCAGTCACATCCCCGAATCTGTAGAGAGCACAAACCTACTTTGTTTGTTTGTTGTTGTTGTTGTTGTTGTTGTTTGAAGTGTATCTGGGGACGGCTCATTAGTAACAGGTCTGAATAATCTTGTTCACCAAAATCGTCTTTGAGATTCCAATAACTGGGGTGATGACACTTTCCTCTTAACCTTCTCTTCCCAATGCACTGTGTTAAGATGTCTGAACAAACAAAAAATGTTCCTCCTGAATCCTGCAAAGCAGATCTTAGTAGAACTTATTATTGTTATATTATTTATTCAGGGGAAATGATACAGAAAATGCAACAGCCACTGAGTTAAGCCGGCTTTGTAGAAAATGATCAGTAAGGATCCTCGGTCTGGCTTTGCTTGCAGAACGGGGACAGAATCCTAACTAGGGGGTTAAGTTATGCTCGGCTTCCCCGGCAGTGTCCTGACTTGGTTCCCGTGCTGACACTAAGTCAGGGCCAGATGTTACCATCTGCCGGGTCTGAGAAATGCAGATGGAAAGAAAAGAGAAAGAAACCAGCTCTCAGTTACTCCGTTTTCCTGAATCGCCTTCATGCTACAAACCTGTCTTAGTGCCTTCCTTGTGTTTTCACAAACATTGGAAAAGACAGATGTGTATCATATTTATCACATAGAGCCTTGTGTTTCATATGATCTCTGTGTGCCAAGGAAAATATATACATGCATATATGCATATATATAGTTTTCTTTCAGAGAAGGCTATTAGAAAGAGAATTAGTTGTGAATGGTTCATTTCTATGTTTCCTTCCAACCTACTCCAGACTGTGAATCTTGTGATGTTGGTCACACATTGGCGAAGAGACTAGAATTCCCATTGTGGGGTCAGCTCTGTGCTAGGCACAATAAGGAAAGACAAGATGCTTAAAAGCCTGTCCTAGGAAAAGGGGCTGTGTTGATCCTTCTAAGTCGCTGGTCTCTCTCTCTCTCTCTCTCTCTCTCTCTCTCTCTCTCTCTCTCTCTCTCTCTCTGAAGGGAGGTATGGCAGCATATCTCAAATTATATCTGAATCTAGAATAAGTTATATTTACAACAAACTGAGACATATCCTGACAGAAAGGTGATCCTCACCTGTGACAGATCTTGCTACAACTGATGACACAGTCTGAGAGCAGACCCCAGAGAACGGAAGTTGCCCTTTCTAGATGATTTCCATTTGGAATTTTCAAGCTCGGATGTATAAAAGGTAGAATTTCAAGGGATTCCTTCGGGCAATGGCCATACCTTAGTGGCCAAGCTGTTGGAACTTAGTGCAAGATCCTTCTAGAGTGTAGTGAGTGGTAGCATTACCCAGGTCCCAAGCCTCTGGCTTGGGAGAGAGGAGTGACAAAGCCTTCTGGCTTGGGTGACTAGGGGATTTCCTGCAGAGTTAATATTAGATTCAGTCGCCACCGACATGTGCGTTCCATTTGTGACTGCTGTATCAAGTGGAAGCCACCTGACCTGTCCTCTCTGCTTCTTGACTCCCTAGATAGTAGTAAGTAATGTGCCCAGGACGGATCCCACTTAGCACAGGAGATGCTTGCTCCAAAAGTATACTACTATACCTTTTGCTTCCAAGAACACAGAAGACCGTTACCTTTCTCCGGTGCAATCCGTCTCCTAGCTTTGATTCCCTAATAAGTACTCAAGAGGACAAACATTCGCTGAGCAGAAAGCAAGGATCAAACCTGCTATAAAACTATAAATGTATATAATACACATACATACATAGTTTCACAAATGTCTATCATCTATGTGTGTATACATGTATGTGCAATGTATATACATGACTCATGTATTTGAGTCGCTACAATGGAACAACTTAATTTATAAATAGAAGAGATGTATTTGGCCTGGCATGCTGAGGATCTGATTCGACCTTAGTCAGTTCCACTTGCCCGTACACACCTCTTGAGAGCAAGAGTGAGGCGGCCAGAGCGGAGCAACTGTCTCACGGCGTGAACCAGGAAAGCAGCCTAGAGCGCGGCTCAGCATCTCATAGTGTTCTTCTGAGACATTCCCTAATGATCCAGGGGCCTCCCACCGCACCCTACCTCCCAAAACTCCAGAGCACCTCCCAATACCAAAAGCCAAAGTAGCAGGTCATCAACCTGTCCACACGGGTCACTCCTTACTTAGAAAGTAGGGGCAAGTGTATACACCAGGCATGTCAAAAAAACAGTGAGATGGAAAGAAAGCTCTACGTGTCAAAGCTGCCCGGCTTCACCTCTTGCTCCATTGTTTTTTCCCATGAAGTTTCGAGGTTGGTATAAACGTGTCTCATTTTAGTCTCTTTGGGCCTCTGTCATAAGATACCACCAGCTGAATGATGTCACAGTATTTTCCCGCTCAACTCTGAAGGCTGGACATTTGAGGTCTGGATGGCAGGAAGGCGGGGTTCTGGTGAAGGGACCCTCTCTGCTTGTAGGTGGCTAACTTCTCACTATGTGTAAAGAGGTCACACACACACACACACACACACACACACACACACACACACGGTTTCCCTTCTCATGAAGACATTAATTTCAACGTTAGGACCCCACTCTCACAACCTGCCTGACCCCAAAGGCTGCATCTCCAACTACCATCACATTGTGAGTCAGGGATCCCTACACACATTTTTGAAGGGTGTAAACATGCACCCCATAACTTAGATGTATGGCATTTGGGAAGCACAGAAGGCGCCGGGCACTGCTATCAATGCAACATTGTGTCCAGTCCAAGGGCTGTGTGTTTGTAGAAAAATGAGTAGCAGAGCTCTATCCAGAGGAAGGAATCTGTCTGGGCACAGTTCTGCACACTGTTTATTGGGAGAACAAACGTTGAGGGGCCTCTCCCCAGATTGATTTATCCTATGAAGGAAGGTCACCCACAAGCCTGCCTGACTGAAGCTTGGAGCTCGCCGCACAGAGAAGGCTTCTGTTCAGTCCCAGCAGAAGGCAGAAGGGGGGATTTGAGAGGACCACAAAGAGGGCTAGCCCTGAGAGAAAGACTGCCTGCAGGTGGGTTCACACAGGCCTGCAGGTGCCTTTCAGGCATATTCGGATTAGACGGGACTTGAGATGGATCTTTCTGTGGTTTCTGCTCCTTTCGAGATACCGTGCTTTGAGAATTCCTCTGTAGTGATAGGATGTAAATGGCTTGTGTATGAGTAGGTTAGAAAAAAAGGGGGCAGGTTTTGAAGGCTTGGAACGTCGGGGTCTATCCAACACCAGTGGTGAGGGCTTTAATAACCCTCTTTGCTCTCAACCTCTAAGGAGATAAGGCCTCGTCTCATGAGTTAGGTGTGAAGAATTGGAAGTTGTTCTTGCAGCAAAGTCATCGGACAGATAGTGACTGTGGTTAATAATGTTATACTTGAAACCTGCTCAAAGCAGATTTCAAGTGCTCATACCCCAAATAACTATGTGAGATGGCATGTCAATTAGCTTGTTTTAACATTTCATAATACATGCGTGTTTGAAGTTTCGTGGTTTATGCCACAAATGGATTTCTACCTGTCAAAATGTTTTAAAAGAAGGAAAACCGTGCCTAAACAAAACTGCATAAAATGCATGTGTGCTTGTGCGTGCACACACAAACACACACACACACACACACAGGAGTGTGATCTGCGGATGATTTGGCCAATACTGGAATGTGATGGATATACCTAGAGACACTCCATTGCAGAAAACCGAGTGTCCCTTTCGCAGCGGGTATAATTTGGAAATAGCTTCTTGGTT
This sequence comes from Apodemus agrarius, assembly GCA_964023405.1. Taxonomy (NCBI): domain Eukaryota; kingdom Metazoa; phylum Chordata; class Mammalia; order Rodentia; family Muridae; genus Apodemus; species Apodemus agrarius. The sequence continues at coordinate 12,599,183 of OZ030027.1, forward strand.
AGGTGAGGGTCCCTGTGCCCGCCTCCCCTTCTCCATTGTGGGATTTTAGTTGGCTTGAACTTGAGCAGGTCTTGCGCATGCGCATGCTTTAACAGTCTGAGTTCAGATGTGGATCGGCCCTGTTGTCTATGCAGCCTGCAGATTTGATTTTATTGGATTTGTTTGTTTTGACCGTTGTTTTTTTGTTTTGTTTTGTTTGGTTGTTTTATGGGCTTTTTAGTGAAAAAGAAAAAAAAACATAAAATTCGGTGGGTAGGTGGAGAGGAACTGGGAGGGTCTGGGGGAGGGAAAAGAATACAATCAAAATATATGAAAACATTTAATTAAAAAATTTAAAGGCAGACACTGGTGATACAGTATAGAACATAGCATGGATGATGATGAGAGGAGGGAGGGAGGGAGGGAGGGAGGGAGGGGGAGAAGGGGAGGGTGAAGGGGAGAGGGGGAGGGAGAGAGGGAGAGAGGGAGAGAGGGGAGGGGAGGAGAGGAAGAGAGAGGAAGAGGGAGAGAGGAAGAGAGAGAGAGAGGGAATGGGAGAGAGGGAGAGGGGGAAGAGAGGGAGAGAGGGAGAGGGAGGGGAGATAGGGGGCAGAGAGACAGAGAGACAGAGAGAGAGAATCGTTTCCTCTTCCTTGCCTCTATTCCCTACTCTGTCCTCCCTATACATCTACGATGCAGCCAGACTGTCCTCCAGCGACTACATCCTGCTTGCTGGTGGCCTAAATCCCTTCAGTTAAGACAAGAGCCTTTCACAAGTAGGCCAGTATCAGTTTGCTAGCAACACGTTAGCAGTATACCAACGATACAATGAGGTAACACTTTCTGCGGATGCTTTGTGTGCTTCCGGTCCCGCACAACAAGTTACTTTGTTAGTGTGGTTACAGAGGCAGGGCGGTGGTGGGCGGTTCCCGATGAGGGTAATTAGGGTAAAAGAAATAAGAGGCTGGGACCTCTCTAGACTATACAGCCTTGCTTCAGAGCTCCCTTCCACATAGATACAGGCTCGGGAAACATGTTTAATGGTAGCTACTCCCCTGTGGCTACACATTAAAGTGCTCTGTTGCTTGTAATTCTTGATAGTTGCTAATTAACAATAAACCTTCCTTACCAAAGACTGCATTAGCCAAGGCTCAAGCCACCTTCATCGTTCTGTTTCCATTTTTTTCCCCACAACGTTAATAACAATATTTTCACCCTAGAGTCCTTTCAGAGTCAATCACCATAATATTCTGTTTGGGATAACAATTCTGTTTCATGTTAGGTTTCAAATGCACGGCACTGATTTGCATTTATAGATTATTTTTAGTTTATAATCTTAAAGTGTAAATCACGTCCGAAGTGCCTAAGACATGGTCGCGGCCAACAAGCTTCTAATAACTCAGATGATGACACCAGAAGCTTTGTCCAGGCTGGAAAAAAAAAAAAAAAAAACAACTATAGTCCATAGATCGGCTTTCTTTTTGCTTACTTCTCCATAGCTAGAATTTGTGGTTAGGTTATAATCAGCATAAATGAAAACAAATGAAGGAAAACCTGACTCAGATGTACGTGCTCTGTGTCTGCTCGCGTTTCATCCGTAGATATTAAAATATTATTTTCCAGTATTAGCTCATGGAAGGAACGCTCTTAAACTTCAAAATACAAAGTACATGCAAATGTGTTGTACAAATGTAAGTTGCGATTTCTAGGGCGGTGACCCTTAGTTTTCGAGGTACCGCCAAGTTTATACACTGTCATGCCACACTCTCTGTGGGGAGGTAGGCGCGGAGCCCTTGCTTTAATCTCCTGGCTGGAGAAAAGTTACTCCAGGAAAATTCAGTGACTTGCGTTGCGAGGCTAATTATCAAGCCAAATTTTCCTGTCACCGTGTTAAGTCGACTCTTCCCGTCTTAATTGTGAGCTTGATCGAGCCAGAAAAAGGGATAGAACACTTTGGTGGGCGTTATCACTTAATTGGAGAGACGTTAATTGCGCTCGTTCTGGTAACACACAATTCTGGCTTTTCTGGTGGGTCTGAAAGGTCTAGTCTTGGTCAGCATAGTGTATCACAGCAGACAAAGGTGTGGGCTCTGTCATCTTTCAGGGGAGATTGTCTTCTTGCCCCTAAATACAGTGGTTTTCCATCCTCGCCAACACACAAGGTCACCTAGGGAAAGTTCCACCAATTTAAGTATTCCTTTCTCTTACTCTACCCCCAAAGAAATCTTGTCTGGGGCTCATGCATTGCCCGGTTTGAAAGGTCCAGAGCTGAGCTTCACTGAGGATGCTGAAAGAGGAGCAGGGCCAAGACTTATAGAATTTGGCCCAGAAACATTATTTTTTCCTCTTCAAACCAGATTTTTTTAAAGAGTATATCTGTTGAAAGCCTTGGCTATTTCTATGTAGAGGCCTTGTATAATTTCAGAGCAAGTCAGAGAGCAGTTGCGTCTAGCAGGAGCGTTCCTGTGGGACATTATTAAAGGGGTTTCGGTTAACTGGTGGGCTGAATTAATAGAGAATATTAAGGCAGACTCGACCTCAGAAGCTGGGCACATTAACAAAGTGACCAATGTGGGGGTACAAACCTCGGGTTTACTTCCAGTTTCCTATCTCTCAGGAGACAAGGACTCGTGGGAATGAAGGAGACACTTTCTTCCTTTACTGGTTAGGCGTGAATGGTCCGGCCCCTGTCAAAACTTAGATCTGTCCAGAGAGATGTAGGAGAGGTATAATTATCCAGGGTAAGCAAAAGCATAAACACCAGGCTGAAAAACAGATTCTAGGAATCTAAAGAGGACCAGGTTCTGTCCTTAAACTACCCTTTCCCTTGAAATTACAGGACACCCTTGAAATTGCATCAATGCCTAAAGCTGCCTCTTCTTGTATCGGCCCTTTGGAGGGGACTGTGGACAAAGAGAACATTTAGTGCACTACCACTGAGAGCCTGTCCTGCTAGGCCAGTCTAGGAAGCATTTAATCATAAACAACTCCATTAAAGTGTGTAAGTGATTGAAACTCACATAAAAAAAATGAGAGCATGAACGCACTGAAGTCATATTTCTACAATGGAAAAGAGGATGGAATTCCTTAACAAGGTTTGAGTTGAACAAATTTAATCAGAAGTTTCCATTCCAACCAAGATCCACTTGATCTCATGTTCTACTATGAGCAAGGAAACATCTAATAATTAACTAATGTTTCACAGTAAAGCACGTGAACAAATGAACTCATACTCAGAAAACCTTTAACGCATACAAAGCCAACTGAATTGTCTCTGAGAGGTAAGAAGTCAAGAATGCAGTTGAACCCATAATACACTTGAAATTTCAACTGTAAGAGACTTGTCAGACTCTAGAGCTTACCATTACCACACTAGAAGAGTTGGAGGACCTATGTAATTGATTATATTCAAACAGCATATACTGAGGGTCCATACTAGGTTACCTGAATGAATATCTGTGTACCATGTGTGCACAGCACACACATTGGTCAGAAAAGGTTGTCAACGACCCTGTTAACTAGAGTTACTAATGGTTGTGAGGCTCCATGTGGGTTCTGGGAATCAAATCTGTGCCCTCTAAAAGCAGACAGTGCTCTTAACCAACGAGCCATCTCTCTAATCCCAAAAGTTCATTTTCTTTAAGAAGCTATAATTTTCAGGCATGGCAACATATGTTTTTAATATCAGCATTCTAGAGCAAGGACAGGCCAGCCAGGACTACCTAGTGAAACCCTATGTCTAAAACAAAATCTGTAATATAGATTTTAATCCCAGGTGTGGGAATATGGGGCTGCTTCGTAGCAGCTGACTATGATTTGCCTCGTGCTCTAGCAAAGGTGTGGCTTTCCCACAGTTTCTGCAGTTGTGTGATATTTGTAATTCTGTGAACTTTTCAGGGGCTATATAAATGGGACCCAAGAGGTAGGGTTTGTGGTTGGAGGTTGATCAGGAGGGTTGCTTGTGGCTTGTTAATAGTCATGCTCAAAAAAGAAACAAGAAAAAAATAGATCCAAGGATCTTTATTTCTCTCTCTCATCTATACTTTTTCATCTCCTATCTAGTGACAGAGGATGAAACCAGGGTGGGGTTATAAAGGGTGGTAAAAAGAAAAAAAAACCCCACTGTCTTAGTTAGGGTTTTACTGCTGTGAACAGACACCATGACCAATGCAAGTTCTACAAAAGACAACATTTAATTGGGGCTGGCTTACAGGCTCAGAGGGTCAGTCCATTGTCATCAAGGCAGAAACATAGCAGCATCCAGGCAGATATGGTGCAGCCTCCTGCTGAGAGTTCTACATCTTCATCTGAAGGCTGCTAGTGGAAGACTGCCTTCCAGGCAACTAGGGTGAGGGTCTTAAGCCCACACCCACAGTGACACACCTACTAAAACAAGGCCACACCTACTAATAGGGTCACTTCCTGAGCCAATCATATACAAACCATCACCCCCACAAAGTAGCTTAGACTGACTACAAAACTGTTTTTCAATTAATTGTTAACATTCTTAGTATCTCAGTTTTCTTCAAATACAGAAAAATACAAACAACTTAAAGAGAAAGATTTTCTTTTAATATATTCCCCTAAGATAGACCAAACCTTATTTAATTACTCATGGCGACTTGATGATCTATCTGCTTAGATGCAGGAGTCTCATAAAGAGGCTAATGACCTACGGTGTCAAACTGAGTAAATGAAGCAAATACACTGATAATCACAGCATAGCTCGTCCTTATTTCATGGATTTACATTTTGATAATTATTGGGCCATTTGTGAGTAAGCAGGGCTTTCAAGCAAGCAAAAACCTACCTAGTTACTCTAATTCTTCTCCAGAGACCACACACACCCTGTGTGAATCAATGTGGGGATCCAGAGCAGATTACAGTAAACACCTGTTTCAGGTTTCAACCACTAAGAAGCAGCTATCTCTCTGCTTAGAGTACAAGTGTGCTGTTAAAACTGGTGACATTAAAATAGGATTACAGTCCATTGGAAATGTGGTGTGAGGTTTAAACTCTTCAGTGCGGTCAAGTGGCTGAGGACACGCGTCAGAAGTAGCACCAGCCACCACTCACTGCCAACATGGGTGTCAGAAACAGTTTGGCTTGTAGAGTTTTTGGTGTCTGGGTTATGATTGATTGATTGATTGATTGATGATTGATTGATTATTTGGTGTTTTTAACTACTATGTAAACATCTCAAGTAGTTTGTTCTTATAATTCAAATTCTTCTCTTTCTGGAATTCTACCACTAGAAATAATCTAAAAACAAAAAGGCTCTCTGTGCAGAGATGTGTTGGCAGCATTATCTGTAAGACTGAAAATTTTTTTAAAGAGCAATCTATGTGCCTAGGAATACTGACAAGTTCAATTTCCATGAAAGCATATGTTGAAGCATCACAGAGTCATTAAACACTGTATTTGCAAAAAAGTCTTAACGGGCAAAGAGAATGGCTTTCCTTACTGTGCAGAGTGTAAACAGAACAGAAATGGTATAACCAATACAATATCAACTATGTAACGTATGCTCACAGGCCATACTTGGTAGATAAGGAGATGTTCGTGGTTGTCAGCGGGTGGGCAGGGAAGAGGATATGTGATAATTTTCTTCTCTGTATTTTCCTCTCATTCTCCATTTGGCAGAGGAACAGTTATTATAATTTATAACACACACACACACACACACACACACACACAGACACAGCAGGCAGTGGGGGAATACTAGACATGTTTGAAACCTTATGTTCAAAAGCTCTTCTACATATTGTACTATCGATGTTATATTAGGTAATTATCAAAATGTGATCATTTTATCCCATAAGATTTCTAGAATTAACTGTTTTTTTTCCGATTGCCTTTTAATGGGCAATTCTCTGCACAATTGTGTAGCCTAATTATTCAGAGGAGGGAAGAGGAAACTTCACAGCATTTCCCCGTCAGCCTGCGCCCATCTACACAGTAAAGTGGCTGGAGAGGGCTTGCCACGCTTTCTGCTACAGTTAGAGTCCTGACCACGGCGGAGGGAACTGAGCAGACTGGTGAGACACCACGCCTCTCAGTTCTTAAATCCTAAGCAAAACAGGGACAAAAGCAAATCGTTCATTTTATAAAACTGGGTTTCAGTTTACTTAAGGACCATGAGTTGTTTTTCCACCTTGGCTTCAAATCAACTACCATAATTTTAAAATTCTACAGTGATATCCAAATAGTTAGATTCTGACTTCTTGCTCCCTGGTTGAAATGGGGAATGAAAGAAAGAAGGCAGGGAAGGAAAGAAAGAAGGCAGAGAAGGAAAGGAGCAGCAGGAAGGGAAGTGGGAAGGGGAGGAAGGGGAGGGGAAGGAAGGGGGAGAGAGAGAGAGAAAGAGAAATCACTTCTAGGGAGATGAGGAAATTACATTTTCCTATATGTTGAGGAATCGCAAACAGTCTGGTGACAGTCACCCTTTCACTGCACAGATCCCTGAAGAGAAACCGTGAGATCTCAGATCTGGAAGGATCAAAGATGACTTGGCTGTAGGTTGTTTACCTGACTTCAGACGGGCCTAGATATCGTCTAGCCCGAGAACTTTCTGGAAACATTCAGAACACAGCTCCTAAGTTATAAAATCTTGCTTTGTCCTCAGAAGTGAACACTTAAGCCATCTACACCGAGTTCAGAACTTCCAGCCCACAGGGCAGGCTCCACCTTGAACCCAGTGCAGTTCCTAGGCCCTGACCTTCTTCCGGTTCACATTCTAGAGTCCCCCTTCCCCCACCCCATCTTCTAGAAGAAACACTCCAGGTTTGGCGGAGGCTTTGATGAAGGCGCTCAGACTTAGAGTCCTGTCCAAACTCAGAGATCAAGAAGCAGTGAAAAACCAGGTCGCGGCATGGGGCTGAGAACAACCACAGCATCTGCGGGCTAGAAACCCCGAGCCTAACAACGGGGCCAATGCAAGGTCAGGGCAGAGAAGCAGATCTGTGAAAGGAGCCCCGCTCCGGCCTGCGCAGGCTTCGGATGGTACTTCTGTTCTCACCGCCATGGACAGTCACTTACCCAGGGACCCAGACCCGCGAGCCATTCCCAGGGTCACGTGACGAAGACCCTTAGCTCCTACTTCCCATTTGACTCGTACCCAGACCTCATCACAGGGTAAGATGGCTTCCTACCGTTTCTTAGTTTCTCAGATGGTTGGTAGAGGTTCAAACTTCAGTTCCTCACTGTAGAACTCAAAATAAAACTTTGCCCGCGGCTTCGGTCTACCCTCAGATCGCTTGCAAACAGTTCTGTGGCACCCAGACTAGCTCATCTCCCTTCTCAAGTGAATCTGAGACGTGGCGGGTCTTTCTTCTCATACAAACACTGTCTTGAGGTCACCATGAACCCATCTGTCATTCTTCGCTTGAAACATTACAGGATCTATTGACTCATACTGCCAAACATATAAAAATTATAACTCTCCTGTCACAACAGATGTTCAAACATAGATGTTGCTTATTCAACCTGACCTGAGAGATCTTTTGCCACGTCTCATCCTTTCTGTATCTTAGTAAGATTCCAATATTTGATCTAAACTTGCCTGTCTTGAGCAAGCAGAGACGACTGGTCAGTATTAGGAAGGTCTTAGCAGTCATCTCACGGGCGGGCTCAGCTATGGTTCCTTCTGCACTCAATGACTGGGCTGGAACCAGAGTACCCGTGAGCACCCGTTGTCAGATTTTCACTTAGAAACAAAGTGTCAGAGCGTACGTAGGTCTAATTGGGATTTTGGAATTAGACTTTGGGGAAAATGACAGCGATTTAAAATGTAACTGAACTCTTGCTTGGATGAAAATGCGGGCTCTTATTTTGGGTGTGCCTACTTTGTGAACATGCAATCCCAACTTGAGGATGTGTTTATGACAATTATAAAGAAAAAGATTTCCTGATACACCCTTGAACAAGTTCTCTGACTTCTTATTCTACTTTTCCTTTCTCAACTCCTCCCTCCCCAATGACAGTCCCCCTCCCCAGTGACAGTCCTCTTCCATCCCCAGTGATAGTCCTCCCTCCCCAATGACAGTCCTCCTCCCTCTCCAGTGACAGTCCTCCCTCCCCTGTGACAGTCCTCCTTCCTCTCCAGTGACAGTCCTCCTTCCCCAGTGACAGTCCTCTTCCATCCCCAGTAACAGTCCTCCCTCCCCAGTGACAGTCCTCCTCCCTCTCCAGCGACAGTCCTCCTTCCCCAGTGACAGTCCTCCTCCCTCTCTAGTGACAGTCCTCCTCCCTCTCCAGTGACAGTCCCCCTTCCCCAGCGCCTTATCCTCCTTCCTCCATATCATTATCACTATCTGTTCTCCACAATCAGCCAAATGAGACTTAGGGTTTATTTTTTCAAGATCACCCTTCCTAGAGATTGGCACGTTGTGTCCCCCTTTATCTAGTATAGCCCCCCCACACTGAATTTTAGCTCTTTATTCTTATCAGCAATGTCTAGATATCAGGGGCAGGAGAATCAAGATTCTTTGGGAGATTGACATGCTAACAGCGTGGGGTGATCAACGCAGAGCACAGCTTATTCTGCTGGCTGATTCGTTGTATTTTTTTATTATTGGATATATTCTATATTTACAATTCATTTCCCTTTTTCTGGTTCCCCACCCCCCAAAGGTCCCACATGCCCTTTTTCCTCCCCCTGCTCCCTCATCCACCCCTTCCTACTTCCCTGTTCTTGTATTCCCCTACACTGATGCTTTGATCCATTCCAGCACCAGTGTCCACTCCTTTCTTCTTGTCAGACATCATTTGGTATGTGATTTATGTCTTTGGTGTTCCAAGATTCTAGGCTAATATCCCCTTATCAGTGAGTGCATTACCATGGGTACTCTTTTGAGACTGGGTTACCTCACTTAGTATGATGTTCTCCAGCTCCATCCATTTCTCTAAGAATTTCATGAATTCATTGTTTCTAATGGCTGAATAGTACTCCATTGTGTATATATACCACATTTTTTGTATCCATTCTTCCGTTGAGGGACATCTGGGTTCTTTCCAGCTTCTGGCTATTATATATAAGGCTGCTTGAGGACATTGGCTCAGGGGAAAAATTCCTGAACAGAACACCAATTGCTTATGCTCTAAGAGCAAGAATAGACAAATGGGACCTCATAAAATTACAAAGTTTCTGTAAGGCAAAAGACACTGTCAAAAGGATAAATCGGCAACCAACAAATTGGGAAAAGATCTTCACCAACCCCACATCCGACAGAGGGCTAATATCCAATGTATACAAAGAATTCAAGAGGTTAGACCCCAGAAAACCAAATAACCCTATCCAAAAATGGGGTACAGAATTAAACAAAGACTTTTCACCTGAAGAAATTCGGATGGCTAAGAAACACCTTTAAAATGTTCAACATCATTAGTCATTAGAGAAATGCAAATCAAAACAACCCTGAGATTTCACCTCACACCAGTCAGAATGGCTAAGATTAAAAACTCAGGAGACAGCAGGTGTTGGCGAGGATGTGGAGAAAGAGGAACACTCCTCCACTGCTGGTGGGATTGCAAGCTGGTACAACCACTCTGGAAATCAGTCTGGCGGTTCCTCAGAAAACTGATTCGTTGTATTAATATGTCTGTTCACAACTGTAGTCTGCAGGGTGTTGTGCCAGTTTGTTGCATTTCTGTTTGTGTGCTTCTATCGACACAATACAACTGGAGGGAACCTCAGTTGAGACCGGTGGGCAAATCTGTGTGGGGCGTGGTCTTGATTGGTGGTTGATGTGGGTGGGTCCAGCTTAATGTGGGTGTTGCTACCCCTGAGTAGGTGGTCCTAAAGTACTTAAGAAAGCAAGCTGAGCAAACCCTGGGGAATAATCCCATAATCACCACTTCTCCCTGCTGTCTGCCTGGCTTCCCACCCCCAGGCTCCTTTCCTAAAGCCTCTGCCTGGACTTCTATGATGTTCTACAGTATCGCTTTAAGCTGAAATAAACCCTTTCCTCCCCCAAGTTGCTTTTGGATATGGTGTTTTATTACAGCAATAAAAAAAAAAAAAACTAAGTAGGACAAATACCAAACTAACTTATGCCTAAGTTCATTATACAAATGGTGTAGTATTTTTCTAAATTACATAGAGCAGTAACTACATGTAAGAACTATGGAGATAATTCTTATTTTTGAACTATTGGGGGAACAAAGACCAGAAAAGGTCTGCACACGTTCAGTTCAGGGATTGATCTTTGAATGCTTTCCATCTGCAATTGGTAGTGATCCACAGATTTGAAGCCAGCAAATACAGAGAACCTATTAGAGTTTCAAAAATCATGATATGTAAAGGAGAGTAAGAGATGTGTGTCAAATATCTCTTTTATCTCTTAGGAGCTCTTGTAGAATCATCTTTGAGTGACACCTTGGTCTTTAGCATTTTACTGGGGAAATGTTAAGGTCTGTGTAGATAGATTTAAGATATGATAGATGTCCCTTTGCTTGAAGAGAGTCCTCTAAAAATCTATGTGTAGGTAGTTACCTCACGGACATTAATAGCAAGTTGACACACACATTCTATCATGAACGTTTTCTGTAATGATTTTTCACTGGAGAGGGCAGAATTCGCCCCATTCTACAGTTAGAAAAATGGAGACATGAAGCAGTCAAGGACTTCTTCCAATACAGCTGAAGAGGAAGATGAAAGCTAATGGCTTACAGACGCAGGCAATTGTTCAAAGCAGCAGCACAAATCATGTTATCTTTGATGTAACATGTGTAGACCGAGCACAAATGTTTGCCTTTGAGAATTACAATAGTCAGAGTGGAAAAAAAAATCTTTTCATCTTTTTATTTTAAAATTCCAGCGTGTATGTAGTCACTCCTCCAAGGCAAGCCAAGGTATTTTTTTTCATAAACAACGAATTTGACTATAAATTATGCAATATGTTAAATTAAAATTTCCTTGTAATAAATCTTAATGGTTTCTTCCTCTTTTCATCAGTTCTTTTATGGGAGGAAAACGTGGTAATTATGACAAGACTAAAGTTTTGCTCTTTCATCCCAAATTCTAGTGAGAGCTGGGATTTTTTTGTGTTGTTGTTGTTATTGCTGTTTGTTTTTTTTTTGTTTTGTTTTTTTTGGTTAAGTTTGTTTTGTTTTCAACTGAGAGGTATCTCAGTGGTTCTCGCCCAGTGAGGCCTACCTACCAAGCCCTTAGGTGACCCTCAGCCCGGAAGTGGACAAGAGTCCTGTTATAAGTGACACAGATGACTACCATATTAGGTGGGACGCCATCACAGTCAATCCTAGAAACCAGGATATGAGTCTTTGGACAAGATGAGTCAACATCATCCCAGAACATTAGAACACAAGTAGGAATCAGTTGGATTAGGGGGGAAAAAGTCTTCCACAAAGAAGCCTTGGGGCTTCTAAAGCTAAGTTGAGTTAGAACTTAAACCCACTGATAGGCTTAAGGTGGAATAAGGGTAACTGACTTTCCAGAATCTTCCTTACAGCCTGTGTGAACACAGTGAATTTATTAGAACCCAGTAGGCTGGGTTGAATAGATGTGACCAGCTCTAGCTGCTGCTGTACCTTGCAAGCTGTGAGCAAATAAAGACTTCAGCTGCGGGCAGAGGCTTTGACAATTCTTCTGAAATGACAGGTTTGCTCTGAGCTCTTCCTCTTGCTGCAACTGGCAAGCTCAAGGCCTCTATGTTTGACATCAAATTGCACAAACTGGTCCAATTCATTCACATCTCGCCCAAACTCATTCTTTTAAGATTCAGAGGAATTCGTTGCTCACAGCTTAGAAATGTACAATTTATCCAGTATCCTCCCTCCCTCTTATCCGCTCAGTTTTTTAAAAGACATTTATTAAATCCATTTTTTTCTGATTTTTAGAAGGACTGTGTTTGTTTGTTTGTTTGTTTGTTTGGTTTGTTGTGTGGGTTTTTTTTTTTTTAGAAAACTTTGAATAGTATGGGGAAAATAAAATTACCAAAAATAACTACTGCCAATATTAACTTGAATGAAATATGAACATTATATTCCAAGCTTTTCAACGGGACTATTTCCTAACAAATATTTAATCCATGTCAGTACCTCTCTTGTTTGGGTGTATACATTTATACATAGAATACATATGGCATTCGTTTTTTTTTTCAAATGGGTTTTGATTGCATAATTTATTAGTACAATGCTAGGATGGTTTGCATGTTCTTTATAAAGTCATACCTAGTATGTAACCTGTTTGAAAATCATGTGCTTGCTGGGCTTTAGCAAGCTCCTGGCTCACCGGCCCTTGAATCATTAGTTCTTCACACCAGTCTGACATGGCGGAAGTGGCAGGGATTGTCATCCTTGCACTGCAGATGTGGCATCTGAAGCAAACAGTGGTCGGACCGAGGCTAGAGAAAAAGCCGTCTGGAAAGCAGATTGAATAAGGGGTACGGGCGGAGATAGGTACTGGGGATTCGTGTTTGCACGCAGCCTTCGCGCTTTGAAATAATAACGTAGAAAACACATTGGCTCTCGGTTATTTTTCCATGAATTAAGAACTAAGCCAGTCCTTGAGGAGTCCACGTGGGCATCCGTGGAAAGTTAAACCAGTTGCATGCGAGGAGTCGCTGCCAGAGTCCTGCCTGAACACTTAGAGCCAGAATTAGAGCTACAAGAAATGCTGAGAAGATGGCGTTGCATACGGACGTTGGTATTGGTATTAAAACATGCATCTGCGTGCGTGCTACCAACACAGAAACACTCAGAGAATCTTAAGACCAGGAGTGACACCAGAGCTGCTGTCATTGTGTCTGTGTGGAGATCTTTGCTTGAGCACATTTCTGCTTAGCTAGCTGCCGGTAAAATCTTTTTTCCTGTGTCAACCCTGCTGGGAGTCAGCAAACCACCACAGACGTCAGCAGATCTCTCCAGCTTCAAGATATACATTCTGATCCCTGCAGGGGTCGGGGAGAGTTTTATTTTTGCTTGTGCAGGCTTACACAATTGTCTTCGGATACAGAGCCCTTGCTTTTTTCTGAAATGCAAGCTATCCAAGACTAGATAAAACAGACAGAGACATTTTCTGATTCGAGGTGGCGGTGCAGACCCAGGCTTGAGTGATAGTGGTTTTTTTTTTTAAAAGATGGAAATAGAATTATGAATCTGATTAAATCTCATTTGCACTTTCCTTTGAAGAGGTGGAGCCCAAAAAAGAAAATTTTTTTTTCAGATACCTCTTCCCATGAAGAATAAATAGTAAAATTGAAGATAATGGACAGGTAGGTGGTGACACTGCCCACACAGCACAGTGAAGTTAGCAAGAGGAAGAAGAGATGGCCAACTGTTCACATGACAAAGGGTGACCGAGGCTGCGTCCCTGGCATTCAGATAAACACTGTTATCCCTGTGACCAGACAAATATACAATCGTGGCTCCCAGATTCTTTCCATTCCTGGCATAATTCTTGAAAATAAAGTTGTCAACCAGGTCTTTGGCATTTTTATTTTCCTGAAAATAGTTCAAAATGACCTAAGGAAAGATTTTCTAAACCAAACAACAGTCCCCCCCCCCTCCCCCTGCCACCCTCCCCCGCTGGCAAAGGCAGCCTCGGTGTGTATTACAACAAATACAGCTCTGGTGTGTATGTGGCGAAGAGAGTCCTGGCGGGTATGTGGCTCAAGCAAAGCAATCTGGTTTTAAGTCATACAAGGGTCTGGGGAACTGTGTTACGTGGGATAAAATTAATTTGATATACATGTTTTGAAGTAGAGGAAAATGATGGTTTACATGTGACCATTTAAACTCTATTAAAGAAAAACATGATAAATGGCCAACTTACAAACAAAAAGAAATTAGTTAAATTATTAGCATCAGGGATACGACTTCCTCTCAGAGTTAAGTCTCCTCCATACTATATTTGTTCCATTTGTCTCTCCCCTTTCTCTGGTATGTTGAGAAGTACACAACCGTTGTGTCTGAGCTATTCTTTTTCTTATCTATGCAACAAGGAAACAGGCCTTCTTTCAAAAAGATTGTTATGATTAGATGGTGCAAGCTATATAAAATGTCTAATAGTATCTGGGCATGGTGGATCTCTGATTGGCCCATTCTACCTTCTACTTACTTTCTAAGCACTTGAATAATACATGAGGGGTTCAGCGGAACAGCTGTATAAAGTTCAAATGATGAGGGCAAGAAAGCATCCACGTCTATAGGATCTGCCGTTCGTTTGTGAGTGGGAACGCTATACTTAGCACATAATAGATGCTCAATAAATACGACCTATGACGTCACACACCCTCCCTTCTCTCATGACAACTTGGAAGGGTATTTCTCTTCATGCTCATTTCTGAGTTGAGGAAATAACACTTGGGCGGTAAAATTACTGCCAGGTGCCACACAGCAGAATGGAGATAGAATTTCACCCGAGTTCAGCTTCGGGGCCCCTCAGTTTGCCACAACAGTATGCCACACCTCTTATTGAGGTGTGGGACAGGCATGCCTTGGGCAAGTTCAATCATCCAGAACGGAACAAGGAAGGCAAAAATAAGCTAAAGGCCTTCAGGGGGAGGGGGGAGGGGAGGCAAAGTGGCTTCTCTTCGTTCTAAAAGAATTTCCCTTCCATGCAGCAATGTGACCTCTAAGCTAGGTGCAACTTCACAGATGCAGCTTGCCTCTGAGGCCGTACAGCTGGAGGACGTGACGGGTTGCTATGGACGTGACGGGTTGCTATGGACGTGACGGGTTGCTATGGACGTGACAGGTTGCTATAGCCAATCACCTTGAAAACGTGTGACCTGGAAATCTGCCAAGGTTTTCAGACGAAGGCTTCATACCACCCAAAGGATCCTAGAGCCATTTAACAAAAGAGCCAGTTGCCTAAAACACCCAAATATGCCCAGGAAGTAAAACCATTTGTAATTATCGTAGCCAATAAAATAATTTTGTAAAAATACATTTTTATACCAAGTAAAGTTCTCCCCGACACTCTTTCCTCAAGTTCAGATAGACTAAGGAAGTGCGAGTGAAAAGAAAAACAACCACTTAGGACTTTTCCCCAGCTCCCACTACTCCTAACAGGTTAAGATGCAACCAACCGCCGGGCGTGGTGGCGCACGCCTGTAATCCGAGCACTCGGGAGGCAGAGGCAGGCGGATTTCTGAGTTCGAGGCCAGCCTGGTCTACAGAGTGAGTTCCAGGACAGCCAGGGCTTACACGGCCCTGTCTCCAAAAACAAAAACAAAAACAAAACAAACAAAAAAAAAAACTGACCGACTTCTCTGATGTTGCCCCGGAAGGGTAACCGTATCTTCTTTAATCTCTACTTTGTCATACTTTTTTCTGTGTAACTACATGAACTTGTTGACCGAGGCTATACTACAGACAAGGGGGCATGCCGGTAAGGATACAGACGAGCGTGTGAAGCCTTCTGGTGAGCAAGCAGAACCTGCTTGAGCAGGTTTAAGAAGGAGTTGGAACGGTCTCACACATTTACCATTAAAGGTTCCACCTAAATATGGCCCAGAAGGAAGTTAACGTATTTTTCTGAGAACAAAAATATATACATTCTTCTAATCTAATACTTCTACCACAAGGCCCTCTTTCAAAACAGCATCATTGGCTTCAATGTGTCCTCCTTCAGCACGCCTTTTTGGACATTAATTTCACAGCCCTGAGAAGTGACAGACTATGGCGGCAGTGGCTAGAGCAGCCAGAACAAATGTTAGCAGTATTAAAGGGGTAACTGAGGCTTTAATAGGTCCCAGGTGTCTTCTAACCTATGGCTCTGGCCTTCCATGCGTCTCAGGACAAATCGTTTGAATCCCACAGAAATCTTATGACAGCATGGTTGGCAGGAAGAAAAAATGATGAGTCCACATATCTGCCCCCAGCGTGAATCAGGGAGGAACATCCCCAGCCCCAGAGATCTGTTCAGTACCTCGTAAGCTCACGCAAAACTACACCTGATAGATGAGTGGTCTTCCTTTGAGATTCAACCTTGGTGTTTCCTTCTCCTAAGTACTCTTGAGTAGGTATGGAAATATCATCGGGCAGAGTAAGTACGTGATGGTTGGCCTCACTAGAAAGGAGAGTAGCCCTTCAGTCCTGCAAGCATCCTTACCGAACTCAGTCAAGACTAAGAAGGCTAACACGTGGCCATTCAGAGAGAGGCCAGGCACGGTGGCACACACCTGCCATCGCAGCGCGTGGGGCATGGAGAGGGGAAGATTGCTGCCAAGTCCGAGACCGTTCTGGGCTGCAGATCAAGCAAACACAACAGGGCATGGTGATACAAGTCTGTAATTACAGCGCTTTTGAGGTAGAGACAGGAGGATGAGGATTTCAAGGTCATCCGCGTCTACATAGCCAGTTCAAGGCAACCCTAGGCTGCCTGAGACCCTATCTAAAACAAGAGGAAAGGAAGTTAGGAAAGAAGGAAGGAGGGAAAAATATAAATCTTCAGCTACTTTAAAGAAGTACAACAAAGTTCTGATGTCTCTTAAGATCTCTCTGTGTCTGTGTCTGTGTCTGTCTGTCTGTCTCTGTCTGTGTGTGTGTGTGTGTGTGTGTGTGTGTGTGTGTGTGTATAAATCCCTATTTAGAGATATTTTGGCAGCCCTGCTTTAGTGATTATCTAAATATGGGTTTAGCCTAGGAACTCCCTGTTTCCCGTGGCATCCAATGGCGATCCATTCCCATATCTGGATTTCCCTTCCACCCTTAAGCCAGAAGGTATGTCATAGACACCACCCACATACTCTTTGCTTTTAGAAGAAAAAAATTGTGATATCTGGTTTTTATGAACGTCACAGAGTTCGCGTGCATCTTAAAAGGCGCATTCCTTACAAGATGATCCTAACTGACTCGCATTTGAGGTTAACACATGATTCTCAGTATACAAACGGCCCAGCTAAGTAGAATTGATAAAGGCAAGGCCGTTTAGTCAGTTTTCTTCAGTAAATTACTGGGCACCTCAGAAGAGTAGCATTGCTTCAGGTAAGACACTAGTTCCCTGGAAATGAATGTCTTGGTCAGCTCACAAGTCATGAAACGGAGTAGAAAAGTGCACTCGTTAGCAGAGCTAAAAATAAAAAGACAAAGGGAAAGCCACCCGTGGTTGAATTATATTTATTAAGGCTGGTCTTGACCTTCTAAAATAGCCACCTGTCACCAATACACTTTTCAGCATCTCTACCACGTGTATGATGTAATCTCTTGTCTATGGAACTTTGTTAATTTGCCAAGCATCCTTTTGGGTGTTGTTCTCCATTTTTTTAACCATGATTTGCTAGAGCTCTTGACTAGCGAGGTATAACTGTTACTTCATGGGGAGGATATAACATCAATGCCTCTTTCCCACATTGTTCTGCTAGGGCAACCAAGTATTGTACTCTCTCGCCCCGTTCCCACAGCTCGGATGAGGAATCTCTGTGCACAGGTTCAAACTGATGTTTAGTCAGTGGGATCAAGAAGGAAACTCTAGACCAGTGGTTCTCGACCTGTGAGTCAGACCCCAAAGAGGTCACACATCAGATATCCTGCACATCAGATATTTACATTATGATTCATAGCAGTAGTGAAATCACAGTTTTGGAGTAGCAACAAAATAATTTCATGGTGTGTGGGGGGTCACTACAACAGGAGGATTGGGAAGGTTGGGAACCAGTGCTTCAGGGAACCCTACTTAAGATTCTGTTCTGCTTTGCAGCTGAGCTGGTCGAATTGAAGCAAAAATAAAAGCTTAACTTTTGTAGTGATAAACATGATCTTGTCAAAGGTCTTAGTCTGAACCCAGAGTTTTTAAATTCTTATTTCCACTAGCCTGTTGGGTACGTATATATTTGTGATTTTAGGTATTTATATGTGCATATAAGACACTTCATATATTCTTACGCAGCCCTTGAATGCATTGAAAACTGTTCTCATGGGCTTTGGTCCCTTGCTATGCTATCTCTCAGAAGAGAAAGACCACTGATGAGATTCTAGCCTCTCTCCTCACAGAGAAGAAAGCCAAATCCTGTGATAGCGGTTGCCTTGTCCAAGATCATAGAGTCTTCACATATATGGGTTATGTCCATATCATATTCTTCCACCATCCACATCTTCTTCAGATGGCCTCTGATAAGCACCTTTAATTAAGGGCAAGAGAATCAGGCCTATCAAATGACTGTCTTTAAGGTCACCCCTCATCTCCGCTATCCCTGACAACTCACTGTATATAATTTCTTATATTTCTTAATCTGTATATCAATGCACTCTAGCAATGGCGTAATGGTCTGCCTCTCCCCTCTGTGGATAATTCTCTGAGTAGAAAGGGCTTGCCTTTATTTGCTTCTCTGCTGCTGTGATGAACATCAAAATCAAAACAACAAGAGTAAGGAAAGGCTTTATTTGGCTTACAGTTCCTAGTAGTGGGCTATCACCCAGGAAAAGTCAAGGCAGGGACTGAAACAGAGACCACAGAGGAAAGTTATTTACTGGTGTGCTGTCCAGCTCAC
This sequence comes from Apodemus agrarius, assembly GCA_964023405.1. Taxonomy (NCBI): domain Eukaryota; kingdom Metazoa; phylum Chordata; class Mammalia; order Rodentia; family Muridae; genus Apodemus; species Apodemus agrarius. The sequence continues at coordinate 12,617,614 of OZ030027.1, forward strand.
AAATGGCTAGCTTTGTATTCCTCAGGACTATCTTGCCAAAGGCGTTGCTGTCCATAGCAGGCTGGGCCCTCCCACATCAACCATTTGACAAGAAAATGCCCCTCAGACATGCCTGTGGGCCAATCCGATGGAGGCATCTTCCCCGCTGAACGTCTTTCTTCTCAATGATCCTAACTGTGTCAAGTTGACAAAACAAAAAAACAAAGAAACAACAACAAGAATAACAACCAACACAGGCTTTGTCTTTCCACTCTGTAGCCTTAGGATTTATAGTACATACTTAATACTTCTCAAGTGCTCAGTTGGGCTGGGTGATTGGACTGAGTTAGCAGAGTGTTTTGTTTCTTTTGAAGCTCCATATTGTACAGTCATTCCCTAATGAATCTAAGGACTCGCTCTGGTTTTGTATTCCTTACTCAGACTGCCTACTTGACACACACTTAGATATCTGAAAGTCATCCCAAACTTAAAACCATGCAGCCAAAATGCATAAGTAGATCTAAATACATTCCTCTGTTTTCACAGCCTGTCCATCACGATGATCTAGGAAACCTTCCTCCAGAATATTTTCCAAAACTGCTTATTTTCCACCAGTCTCGTCACTGCTGCCTGAGAGCTAAGCTATCTTTTTTTTTTTTCTGCTTTGAACTTTAATGGTCCCTTGCTTAGATTCTGCTTCTTTGCTAACTCCTGCATAATCCGGTCTCCCCAGAGCAACCAGGGTGGTCCTAAGCAAGCTATATATCTCTCCACTCTTCTCCTGAAACCCCCTAGGAAATCTCATAGACCATCCTCGCGGTCATACTTGAAATGACACTGCAAGTCAGTCTATGATCTACAGAGTCCAGTATTGTCTGCTGGGGCTTCATCTCATGCTGCCCTCTCTTGTGATCACCAAGCCCCTATTTCTGCTTGACTTCAGTTTTCAAAGAAACATAGTTCTAATGGTAGGATCTTATCCCCCTCATTTATGCAACTCTCGCAATGACTGAAGCAGTTTGCTTGGCTTGCGTTTGTTTCTAATTCGCTGTTTGTTAGTACTGGACCTTGCTAAGCTTCCATCAGGCCACGATGATACTTGTCCTGCTTCCCAAATTCGGAGTTGTGTTTTAGATGCCCATTGAGACCATGATCGTTACACAAACAGGTATCCACCACACCCAGACAATAACTAGCTCCAGCTGAAGACCATCAGGGCATCAAGGCTTGAGTCAGATTTATCTCTCAGGAAAAGACCTGGGACAGCATCTGGAAGTCAGTACACTGCCAGTTCTGACAAGCTCATAGACATCTCATGACCCCAAACTTGAATCTTGTCCCTCTGAGCTGAGAAGAACCCCAAAGAGAAGTCAGTGGCTTAAGACCATCCTCTTTGAGTCTTTGATTTAACTGTGACCCCCAAATATGTCACCAGTTAACCGCACACACACACACACACACACCTTAGCAATGCTTGTCCCCACTCTTGAATAGAGCAGTTGAAGACAAATAGTCCAGAGTGGTGCCCCAGTGTAGCTGTCATCTGTGTCTGAGCAGTGCCCTTCCCTACTCCGTCCTGGTCTCTGACAAGTGGGAGGAAAGGTTACCCCTTGTTCTCCTTCGACACTATAAGTTTCTCCAATCTTTTTCAGTATCCAAATCAGTGAAATCCATCATAAGAGACTTCTGAGTTCTCTCGTTATAGAAACTATCCCAAAGTAAAATTGGAGGAGGAGGAAGAGGAAGAGGAAGAGGAAGAAGAGGAGGAGGAAGAGGAAGAAGAGGAGGAGGAAAAGGGAGAAAAAGAGATTTTAAAATTTGTTTTACATTTTTGTTCAGGTTACCAAAAAAACTCATTTGTGAAATTGTTACTCTAATGCCCTCCATGATGTTTTGGGGTCTGAAAACAAGAGTTTCCCAGAGTGCATCAGGAGTAGCCTTAAGGGACTGGCTGATACCGGTTCATGCCTCGTCATGACAGCCCTAGATAATCTAGCCGCGCTGTGGAGAACTGGGAAACTTTACATTTTGAAACAATTGTTCTTTTGGAATCATTCCACTCTAACGGATTCAGGGAGACCTTAGCTCTGCTTTCACTGTCCATGGCTATTTAGAATCCAGCAGAAAATCAAAAGATAACATTTTAGTTCTTGGTTTATAGAACTGGATCTGGGGAAACACGTGTTAAAAGTTAGACCATGAGGGGAAAAGTTGGCAGTTGACTAATCATGAGGAAGAGGGCCCGAAGCTATCAAGGTCTCAGAGAATCTTTAAGTCCATGGCCAGTCAGAGGGTGGAACGGAGGGGGAATCAGTCGGTAAAGCGTTTACCCTGGAAAGCACCAGACCTGAGCTCCATCCTAGAAGCTGTTTTTAAAAAATGGATATGGTTTGTACTCACCTGTCATCCCAGCGCTGAGCCGGACGGGCAGGCAAATCCCTGGAACTGTCTGGACAACTAGTTTAGCCTATTTAGACAGTTCCAGGCCAGTGAGGGACTGTCTCAAAAATCAAAAGGTGGGGAGTGCTTGGAAGATACCTGGGGTTGTCTTCTGACTTCCACAGGACCGTATACACATGTGTCGCACACACACACACACACACACACACACACACAAAACCACGAGGAGGGGGAGTCATGACTAGTGAAATTTTGCACTTTTTTTTTTTTCAGAAACCAGGATGGCCTTGGGCTCACTATGTAGCCAAAAATGACATTGAGTTCCTAATCCTTCTGCCTCTCCATGACAAACTCTAAGGGTGTGCACCATCATCCTGGCTTAGGCGGTACTGGGGATCAAACCCAGGGCCTCATGAGTGTGCGGCGAGGGCTCTGTCAACGAGTGACATTCCCAGCCCTGCGCTCCTTTGGTCCCAGCTTTTATGCCATACCACAGCAAGCCCATGGCCTTGGTCTGATTCCCTTTGCATTTGCCACCCCTTTTTTCTCTCCTCACACTGTGAGAGCCTCACACCTGCTGGTGCCAACGCTGAAGCGTTGGCTGGTTCTAGCTTATAGAGGAGAGACCGCTGACCCGCTGATCTGGATTTGATCAGGCCTGCTCCGTGCTTGGCTTTACACCATCCGTATACTTCCCGTGCATGCCTTCATTTAATATTCTTAATTACCCCTATCCACTGCCCCAGTATTACTACATTATGCTTGGTTTTGGTGCTGGAAATGGTCTTTGAAGGATGTATAGAAAAAGCCCCCTAGAAACGCCAACTTGAAAAGGTACACACAGCAGTGGGGTATTTGACCAACAGGTTAGAAATGAGAATGCTGCAGCAACAGGCTAGATTCCAAGGGCAGCCTCGAGCCGAATCGGTAAGCAAGGTCTTAGTTCGCACGTTTGAACTCTTCGGGGAAAACGTGACTGTACCGACCATGTTAATGGGGGGAAAGTTCTAACCCTCCAATAATTTCAAGAAAACCAAACTATGGCTGAGGTCAAAGGGAGAACTTGATTTTGCAACACCAAATATCCCTTCTGAGGTTTCTCAAAAATGCTGTGGCCGTCCCACACAGAGCTCTCTCCGTACCTCTACCACAAACACAACAGCACTAATTCAGAGTACATTGTAATCTAGACCACTTTGGGGGCTGCTCCGTGGCTGGTCTCAGGGGCTCAAATACCTGCCCCCCTCAAATGTAAGAACATAAAGACCAAATGTACTTGAATAGCCTGTAAAACCTTTGGAAAGAAGGTGCCAGACAGAAGTGATGGGAAATCTATAGGTTTATATTTGACAAGTTCATGTGTGTCAATAAGTGACTAGCCACGCTATGTAAAAAGTAAAGCCAAAGACTAACAGTCAGGAAGCAGATACATGACCCACTGTTCCCCCAGCTGCTTTTATGCAGACACTTCTACGGGACCAACACCAGCTGGCAGCCAGATCTGAATGGCCATGGATCGTGGTCCACGCAAAGAATAACCCAAGGCATTTCCTTAACACTTGGAAACACTTAGGGCTCTTTTCCTTCCATTCCTGGCCAAGCTGGTTAGCAAACAGACACAGCTGGCCCTGGGAAATGGCTTGCAGCTTTAGTCACGGGCTCCAAGAAGATTATCTGTTCGCCATCTCCACAGGTCTGTAAGTTCGGTTCTCCAATTCTAGCTAATTCTTCAGACCAAAGAATGGAAGTCAGGAAGGCCAGATCTGTGCTGCAGATTATTCACCTGCCATTAAAAAAAAAATGCTTCCCTGAAGATCTGTCAGCAATCTCCTAGTTCCAGGACACAGCCAGGGCAATCGGTGGCAGGATCAGTGTCACATGCACTGTTGTAAGAATAAGGCCACCTTTGCCATTCCCTTCAACAAGAGAGTGCTGGAGATGGCTCAGTGGTCAAAGGCACTGGTCACTGACCCTGACAACCTCAGTTTGATGCCCAAGTCCCATGAGAATGAAGAAGAGAACCAACTCCAGCAAGTTGTTCTCTGATCTCCATGCCCGCACACAGACACACACACCACACACACACACACACACACACACACACACACACACACACACACTGAAGTAAGTTAGATAAGGTGCCTCATGCCTGTAATTCCGGTTCCTGGAGGGTAGAGGTGAGAAGATCCGATACAAGACCATCATTCTTGGCTCAATGGCAAATCTCAAGCAAGATGAGGCCAAAACTCCTGTTCCAAGAAACAAAAACCAGCGCTGTGTCAGTGGGAAGTGAAGACGGAAAGATTCTGAGAGAAAGTGGTACATAGCAAGACTCCGTCTCAAAATAAGAAAGACAATAATAGAAAAAAAATTAAAGAAATTTTCCTCCTCAACATAACCAGAGAGAAACATGTTATATGTGGTTCACTCAGACATTTTTTTAAAAAAAATCAGATGACTACCCGATCTCCCTTCAGTAATGCGATGGTTTCTTCAAGGAATCATAATGCTTGCTTCCTCTATTTCTCTATCTGGCGAGGACATGTAAGAGAGGCATCTGTCTGCAAGCCAGAGCGTGCCCTAGCCAAAGCCAGGCCCTTCTGGCAACTGGCGTTGAACTCTGGAGCTGCTAAAATGTGGAAAATCGATTTCTGCTCTTGAAGCCCTCCAGCCTGTGGTATTTCTGTGCAGCAACACACAACTGACCGTTGCACGGTTGCATGGAAATAACTGTGTATTTCTAAAGTCCCTTAAAACTGGGCCATCCCGTGACTCCTTCCTCTTAGCTCTGTTTGAATATAGAGCTCCTCCTAAGCTACTAGTTTGCTAGGAACACAGTATCAACTCACTGAACAAACGCAAAAAAAATAATCTCGGAAGTTTTAAAAAAAAATCACTGGAGTTCAGCTTTAAAACCTCTACTAAATAAAAAAAAAATTAAACATAGAATTGTCCAAATCTGCATTCCTATACATATAATCATTTTTTTTTAATTTCAAAAATTGCGAAGATTTTTTTTTTTTTAGTTGTGAAGTTTGGGATAAAAGTACAATGAAAAAGTTGGCTCTGATCATCATTATCAATAAAGCTAATTATGACACATTTGTATGGTGGTACTGTAGTTCCTTCTCTCTGCTAAATCCATTAAAAAAAAATAGGGCTGGGATGTAAATTCATTAGTAGAATGCATGCCTATCATGCAAAAGTCCTTTTGTTTATCCCCCATTCCACAAAATCCAGACCTGATGGCATACGTCTTCAGTCCCCACTCTCATGACACGTGGCAGAAAAAGCAGAAATTGAAAGTCACCCTTGACTATATAAGTCCACCCTAGACTACATGAGACCGTTTCCTGGAAAAGAAAGTCAGGAACAGGATCTTTGTATGCTGAGCACTGTAGCGTCAAGCAGTTGCAAACCACACACAGTGAGGAACTGACTGAGGTAAAGATCTCATGTTTCATCGTATAAGCCCATAAACAGTTCCTCTGGACTAATGTGACATTCAGGACAGGGCCCCAAAGGCAAGTCAAGTTATGTTTACGGTTAAATGAAATTAATCGGATGTCCCTCTTGGTTTAAATAGGCAGGAGTTAATTCTGAGATTTCATAAGGAAAATACTAGTTTTCCCTAGATTGGACCCGTGGCCAAGTCTTTCCTAACAATGAACACAATGAGAGTAATAACACATTAATCTCTTATTGCCATTGTAACAAATCACAATTGATCGGCTTAAAATACTTCAGTTATTTTCTCACTGCTCTAGTGATCTGAGATATAAAACCACCTTCTCTACATGTCCACCATTCTAGGGACTCTGATGGTGAATTCATTTTCCAGTCTTTTTCATCTTTCAGAGGCAGCCTGCAGCCTTGGCCATGGACACGTTCCAACAGCAAGCCCACATGGACTGGGGGATATTTCTCACAGTACATTTCTCTGATTCTTTCCACCACTGTCTTTTGCATGAAAAGTTCCCATCACTATACAGAGCCTGTCCAGAGTTCAGGATGCCCAGGACTCTGTTACAGTACAGGCTTCTGCCTTGACCTCCCCTCTACCCTACAACGAACATATCAACAGATCTGGAAATTAGGATGTAGGCATCCTGAGAGTCCATCTTTCGATTGTTGACAACCAATATCAGAATGTCTCTGGCGTGTTTAGACAACAATACGGTTTCCATAGAAATTTCGTGTATCTGATGTTAAGTACGAGTGAGTCTGTAAGAGCAGATGAATAGGAGGCTATTTTTGAAATCATTAAATGTCCCACAAAGGGATTTAGATGGTTTTGTAAGGAATGATTCTCTTCATATCGAAATAATATGACTAGTTGCCATAGCACTTGTTAATGTACCGATTTGAAAATGACATGATTATAAGGTGTATCCAGTGTACAGCGCATCCACTCGGAAAGGTAAACAAGACTCAGTGGAAATCTTTTCATGGCTATCGCAAGAGGCAAACAGCACAGTGTAGTAGTAGTTCAGTCAACTGCCTCCTCGGAGTTTGAAAGCTGGGAAGGTGGAGCAGATATGTCACTGATAGATAAGGCTTATTATTATGGGTTTCTATCCCATCTGAAACCCCCACTCTTTCTCAGACGGAAGCACAAGTCTGGAGGTTCCCAGGACAACGTAGCAACATCCTGTCTCAAAATAAATACAAGGTCAATGGAATCAAGTGAGAGCTTAGACAGTCCTGGCACTCTTGTTGAGACATGAAAAAAAAAAAAAAAAAGGTAAGAACAGCAGGTCTACAGACGCAAACACGTCAAAGGCCGTGCTAATGGCAAGTTCAAAGGTCAGAAAACTAGGAATAGGGAGCTTTAGAGGATGTAGAAAGGATGTTGGAGGGATAACACAGGACGAAGAGCACTTAAATATAGAAGCCAAAATACAATAATAATAATAATAATAATAATAATAATATAAAAACAATAAAATAGACCAGTTAGCACCATATACTAGAGAGCAAAAGATCCCAGTCATTTTACATCGGGGAATGAAATATTACTAGAGTTTGATAGGGAATTAGCAAGGATGATATGGACAATCTTTTGTGATAGAGCGCAGAACCCTCTCTCAGTAAGTGTGATGCTGTTATTTTTGTAGCAATACTATATACTAGATAAACAAAAGACCTGGTAAGATTCCTTCTCTTTATAATGCACACTGGACTGCTTGGGGTAATCTGTTCACCCCTTTAGTTCCACCTTAGGTTTTCAGCAGACAACAACAACGTCCACGCGAAATAACAAACATGACGTGCATTTTCTGGGAATCTAATATCTCTCCACTTTCTCTTCCTTGTTTGTAGTCTCTCTCCGTGGGTGACAGGAAATATAGGTGTTTGTTACTAGAGCAAAGCACTCAGGCTTAGGGAGGAAAAAAAAAGAAAGAAAGAAAGACAGTGGAAAATAATACAGCAAAGCTGTGTTTGCGATTCCTGACAGATGCTTTCATTTATCCTAAGCGTTCTTGTTTAGTTAACTATACAAATTTTTAATCATATAAATGTGGCGGTATTCTAGCCTCCTGTTCTTGATTATGCTTGTCTTCCAGCTGATTTCACATGCCTCCGGCTCCTGGCACTGCATGCTCATAAATACTACAGCTGGGGCTGCAGGAATTCCAGCCCATACCTGTTAAAAAGTGCAGCCTGCGGTTCAGTTTGTTTTATTTATCTTTTGTGCCTTGTGTCGTGTTTTCCCAGGGCAGAATGGGAAGCAGAAGTCAGACCATTTCTCGGAGTCAGCAGCACCACTGGCCACTGGCTCTGGTGCCATGAAAGCCTGTTTTCCCTCTCTCTTCCCATCTTTATTTCTTTGTGGAATCATATGGTCGCCATCCATTCATACTCAGGATATTACAGTGGGAAAGATTATAAGGCTTTATCCAAAGATCGCTTTGTGTAAATCTTTAGTAACTCACATGAAAGGACCGGTCTTGTGTGACTCAAAGTCTTGTGGAACTCAAAGGCTCAGAACCTTGCTATCTGCTAACCACGGCAAAAGGAAGATGGGTTCTCTAACCACGCTGAAAAAGTGTGAAGGGGTGGAAGACAATTCTTAAACAAAAGAAGAGCTGGAAAGCCAACCTAAGTTTTGCTGTACATTTGATGAGAACAGACTTTAAAAGAAAAAAGAAAAGAAAGAAAACAGTGTTTGTTTATAAAGTTAAAGACCATCGTTGATGCTCATGGTAGTGGAACCAGGGTAGTGTTTCCATGGTAGTGTCTCCATGGTAGTGTTTCCATGGTAGTGTTTCCATGGTAGTGTTTCCATGGTAGTGGTTCCATAGTAGTGGTTCCATGGTAGTGTTTCCATGGTAGCATTTCCATGGTAGTGTTTCCATGGTAGTGTTTCCATGGTAGTGTTTCCATGGTAGTGGCTCCATGGTAGTGTTTCCAAGGTAGTGTTTCCATGGTAGTGTTTCCATGGTAGCGTTTCCATGGTAGTGTTTCCATGGTAGTGTTTCCATGGTAGTGTTTCCATGGTAGTGTTTCCATGGTAGTGTTTCCATGGTAGTGGCTCCATGGTAGTGTTTCCATGGTAGCGTTTCCATGGTAGTGTTTCCATGGTAGTGTTTCCATGGTAGCGTTTCCATGGTAGTGTTTCCATGGTAGTGTTTCCATGGTAGTGTTTCCATGGTAGTGGGTCCATGGTAGTGGGTCCATGGTAGTGATTCCATGGTAGTGGTTTATACTTAACAGCCAACCTTTTCCTTAAAGCTATGGCAGAACAGCAACCATCACCACCAAAGAGTGAAACAAAACCAAGAAGTCAAGCCGTGGTTCGACACCATGAACATCTCTGGACACAGCCCTGGTTCTTGTGTTCCCAGTTTCCAGTTGGTTGTTTCCCTTAAGAGTCAAGTCAGTGTGACTTGAAAAATCCTAATCAGGCAGACAAAAAAAAATGTTGTCACACGGTAGTCCTCTAGCCTGTTACTCAGAATATGGTAACAGACCAACATCCTTGTCATAGTCAAGAAAAATTTTGAAGGTGTCAAGTTTGGTTTCATATCCTTACATGGGCCTTCCAAATGAGAATCTCTATGTTAGGGCTGGAGAGGGGTGATGGGTAAGAGCACTCACTACAGAAGCATGAGGACCGGGATTTGGTCTCCAGTACTCACATAATACAGCTGTGTGTAGCCATGTCCACTCATGTAATCTCAGCATGAAAGGAGGTAGAAATAAGAAACCGTGGGCTTGCTAGACAGCTGACTTTGATGTAGATTCAGTAAGAGCCTTTATCTCAAAGGATCAAGCAGAGAGTAATGGAGCAAAACATCTTGCCACCATACATGCCCATGTACATGCATGCACACACATGCACACACATGTACATAGCCATCTCCCCCCCAAACACTCCCACACACATATACTTGCATACACACAGGGGCGTACACTCATACCCATACTTGAACACAAAGAATCTGCATGTTGAAAGACTCTTTGGCTATCCGTACACATTTTAACAGTTGAGAAGCATTGCTCCAGATTACCACCAGAGACCCCCTTTTGGTATAGGAAGTCACTTGTAGATCACAACTAAGAGAGCTAATAGGTAAAAGCAAGAAGAGAAATCAAGGAATCCTGGGAAGCTGGAGGACTGCACTCCCCACACATGAACTAGTTGAGGCTTCCTTCTCCCAAGCTGACTTGAACTCTACACACACAAAGGAACATCAAGATTTCCTGTTAGAAATCTTCATCCTTTATTTTTTTTTCTTTTTCTTTTGTTGTGTTGTTTGTGCCAAAAAAATTTTTCCACACATTACTAGTGGCCTTGTTTGTTTTTAACATTTAAAAAGGAAAACCCTTTGCCCTGCCATTTTCTGGAAGTTCTTGCAGGATAACATTCTCCTTTACTCTCCTTGAGATCTTCTAAACCCAACCTAATTCTTCACAGCATTCAGGAGCTGTGTATCATACTTACACAAAAACAAGAAGACAGAAACCTATCTCAAACTTTTAAAACATTACACTTGGTTTTGCACAGTATGCGTCCATTAAAAACACAGATTAAAAGTAAAGCCATTAAGAGTCATTGAGATTCTAAAACTGTTTAAAGAATACAGAGCCCAGACAAAGGTAACCTGGGGTTCTCAGAAGTTCGTCTGGGGAAAGGGGCCAGTGGGCAGCCTGGAGACACGTGCCCGGTAAGGGCATAGATGCACAAAGCTGCACGATTCAAGAACATCAAACACACCTGTTCGTCACTGTAGATGAGAAGCAACTCCCCGTGGAGAGGTTCTACACGGAAGACACGGCAGTAAATAACACACACAGATCACACAGGCTGGACGTCCAAACACAGTTCATGAGTGTTGCGCTCAGGAAGAACACTTAGCCTACTGACCCACTTCTGTCCGTACACGCTGTCCTTGCCTATCCAATGAGCACAGCGGTCATCTTTCACTTGATTGCAGGTTTCCATATTTCTTTTATTTTAAATATTTATGTATTATTGTTTATAAGTCCACTGTAGCTGTCGTCAGACACACCAGAAGAGGGTGTCAGATCTCATTACGGATGGTTGTGAGCCACCATGTGGTTGCTGGGATTTGAACTCCGGGCCTTCCGGAGAGCAGTCAGTGCTCTTATCCACTGAGTCATCTCTCCAGGCCCAAATTTCAATCCCTTATGTTTTTCCCTATGGGCCGCACCCCAATAATATCTGTCTGTTGCTCTGTCTTTAAATTTTTTGTACTTCTGTATTCTTATGAAAAGGATGAACTTACAAAGGAACCAATTTTAAGGATAAATGAGTTGGGCTTTTCAGCTTTCAAATAGATCGCTTTAAAAATATAGCCAAAATTTGAAATTAAATTGTCAGCTTTCTTTCTTTGTTACTTTGTTGTTGTTGTTGTTGTTGTTGTTGTTGTTGTCATTGTCGTTGTTGTTGCTATCCTGACACAGGGTCTCACTGACCTCAAAAGTGTGATTCCCCTGCCTCACCTTCCCAAGTGCCAAGATTACAGATGTGAACGCCACACCCGGCCAAGTATAACATCTTAAACTTTTAAAATAATAATATTAAATTTTACAGCACATTTCCATTTTTAAGCTGTTTAAATTTTTAAAAGCTCGCTCCCTGACGGCGAAGGTGTTTACTGCTCTTTCACCCCCTTGCAGATAAGACATTAAATCTGAGGTCAGACTTAATGGTGAGCACAGTCTGAAACCCAGTTTTTGTGTCCCATAGATAAGTGGCCCTGGGGGGTGGGGAGGAGAGGGGCCCCTTACAGTGTTCCTTGTTGTACATCTTGGTTTGGTCTTGGGCTTTTGTTTTTGTTTTTGTTTTTCCAGTAGAGACTTAAATATAAAATTACAACAAGTATCTTCTCCCAACATTTATGGATTTTCAGAATCAAAAATCCTGAAAAGGCCACAGTCAGAGAAGGCCTTGGTCTCAGGCCTGAGAACAGGTCCTAGCTGGAACAGAGCCACTCGCACAGCAGTGGGGAAGACACGAGGAAGAAAAGCACGTCTTCCCGCTGCTTTCCCTGCTTCGTATCCACCCTTGCTCTAACGGAGGCTCCTTTGCAGTTGCAATGTGTCATAGACGGTAAGCTTAGCATTACCTAAGATACCTAAAAGCCAATAAGTGGCTGTTGTCCGCTAGAGCCCTGATGTGTCCCCTGCTACCAGGACCTTAGCAGCAGAGCCCAGCAGCTCCCAGCTCCTGAGACAGGACCCAGGGACCCAGGGACCCAGGGGGCAGCAGAGTTCCCCCCTTTTTGCAGCCTGACGGCAGAGTGGATACATGAGTAGGACTTGGGCACCTGTTTTATGAAATCAAACTCCAAGTCTGTGAGCTGAACCCATTCTACTTCCTGTCCCTCCTCTCTCTCTCTCTCTCTCTCTCTCTCTCTCTCTCTCTCTCTCTCTCACACACACACACACACACACACCCCGTCCGCTGTCTATGTGACAATGGAAATACACACTGCCTTGTATGGTCGGTCTGTCGCCCAGCTCCTTCCCTCACTTACTGGCAGAGTTCCTTGAGATTAGCTAAGGCCAGAGTTATTACATTTCTATTTCTCTTGAAGGACACTGTAAATTGTTTGAGCTTCTACTTGGGCTGTATTAAACAAAGTTAAAAGACCTGCGTCTCCCTCCTTGCTCATTCTGGATTGCGTCTGAATTGGAATTGTGAAACCAGAGCGGCCAAAAGGTTGAGGACAGGGGTCAGAGGAAGCAAACGCATTCAGATTTGAGCTGAATTGATGAAGAAAAATGTGTGAAATGCAACAGAATTCCCACACATAGAAGATAATGAATGATGGAGAGCGATAAGAGGGTAAATCTCTTTCAGAATTATCTCAGTGAGTTCATCACTAAAATGGCGAATCTGCTAATAGACTCCATAGAAAAGAAAATGGCAACAAATGTTTCTAAGTTTGAAGAGTAAAAAGATACTCTTTAGAATGTTAGATATGTTTAAATGGTTGGTTTCCATTTTCAAAATTATATATAATATATAATATAGCATGCAGTCTGCCCAATATTCTTACAATCCTTAGAACATGAAAAGTTAGTTGTTCAATTTAATTCAAGGATCAAATCAATATATTTACTATTTGGAATTATCAATTTCTTTTCTTTACATAAGCTGCAACTATATAGCCGTTTTTAAAATCAAATTCAATTCTCCTTGGAATAAGCTCTGGTTTTGATTCTTCCTTCTTCCTTCCTTCTGTGTCTTTTTCTTTGCTTGTATGTGTATATGTGTGTACACGTGTGTATATGCGTACTGTGCATATGTGTAGATAGATGTGTGTATGCATGCATGTAGATGTGTGCATGCATGTACATATGTGTAGATGTGTGTGCACATGTGTATATGTGTACATGTGTGTCGATGTGTAAATGCATATGTATATATGTATGCTTGCATGTGTGTATATGTGTGTACATATGTGTATATGTATGCATGCATGTGCATATATGTGTGAGTGTATATGTGTGCATGCAAATGTATAGATGTGTGAGTGTATATGTGTAGATGTGTGCATACATGTATGTAGGTGTGTGCGCATATGTGTAGATGTATGCATGCATGCATATAGATGTGTATGTGCATATGTGTATGTGTATGCATGCATGTGTATAGATGTGTAAGTGTCTGTGCATGTGGAGGTTGAAAGTGCATATCAAGTGTCTTCCTCTATCCCTTTTTCTACCTTGGTATTTTTGAGATTGAGCCTGGAGCTCACCTTACTGGTTAGACTGGTTGACCCCAGCTCTGCCTGCTCCTACCCAAGCTCAGGTTACAGATGTAGGCTTCCACAGCCAGCTTTTCCATGGGCAGTGAAGATCTTTGCATCCTCATGTTTACCCCATAAGGACTTTACCCACTGAGCCAGCCTCCCCAGTGCTGCAAGAGGCTGGCTGGATTTTCACATCACACTTCATTCGCACACAGAGAGAATCCTATTTTTCTTTTCCTGGAATGGAAGACGGGTTCGGGAACTAGTCTACGCTGAAACCTCCTGTCCATTCGTAGCACATTAATTTCTGATAACAACATTTGTGAGATTTCTCCAACAGATAAGGCTTTGCTGCACAAGGCTCACGAGTACAGGACAGCTCATGTGTTTTCCCAAGGCAGGTGACCCAGACTCCTGGCTTCCATTAGATCTCAAGGTGAATATTCTGTGGTCAGTGAGTTGAGGAAATCACAACTTCATAGACAGGCTCTCCGAAGGTAACTATTCGAAAGACCAGAGACATCTCAGCCCGAGATTAATTACAAAATGTGACAAAGCCACCTTTCAGAGACACTGTGGCTGTGACTTTTAGTCTGTGAGAGCAAGCACTTCATCAGTTCCTACTGGTCTCCGGGGTTGCTCTTCGAGCCAAAAGTCTCCCGAGCCAAGCTTTCTCGCAAGGTTCCCTGCACTTCCTGTCTCTGTGTGAGCCAGAAATACCCTGAGAACGACCTTTCTTGTGGCATTCTTGTGCTTCTGCTCTGGGATGAACATGATCCCATATTGGGGAAATTTTTTTAAATTAAGAAAACATTTTCAACACATAGACCTTCAAATGAAGTAGGTCCCCTTTAGGGACGGAAATTGGAAATGATGGTTGTTTGGGCCTCAACTCATCTCATTCACTCATATTCAATAACCCAACGTTCTGTAACTTCTCTGTAATATTTTTGCAAGGAAATATGTGGGACAGTCTAGGAGGTGCGGTAGAAATGTATATTCTTGGCTCTAAAAAAAAAAGTCATCTTGAAGAAACCTACCAGGAAGATCTGTGTTTTTAATCCGTTAGCATCTGAGATATATCATATCATATATTTGTTTTCTTTGTTCTTAACCCCTTTGTTTCAAGGGTCAGGATATCCTGATGCTAAGCTCTCTCTTGCAAAATAACCGAGCAAAAAATAAAAATAGTCGAGCGCGGAGGAAACCCTTCGGTTGCTAAGTCGGGGAAGTTTGTGACTGAGGAGTGAGTTTAAGACGTTCGTTATTCAGGAAGCGTGGCTCGGGGTGCGACAGCCATCTAGATGTGCTTGTTAAATAGAAGCCTCTGATTCCTGAGCTGCTTGACACCCTGAGTCTAATGGAAGAGCTGCAAACTCCAGACATATCCAATTGCTTTATAAATCCTTTTATCTCAACAGAGGGAGTTAAAGAGAGACAGCTTTCAGATAAAGAGGACCACCGATTTCTGTATGGATAGATAGCTGGTATAGAAACGCTGCAATATTTTAATAATAATATTCTCAGAAAAGTCAAAGAGTATATATATAGAGAGAGAGGGGTGGGGGAGGTATAGACCTTTTTTCATATACTAGGAAAGAAAGCCAAGTTTACAGTATACTTTTTCATCCGTAAGAAAAGAGAGGGAAAATTAACTCATTACAGAAAACCAGACTTATTAACCATAGTTTTAGAAGAATAACAACAACAACAACAACAAAAATCGCGGTGAGCTTTGCTGCTTTCAACTTCAAACACAGAGTAAGCAAGGAGGAGGCCAGCGCGGTAAGAATAAAACAGCCTGCCACGGGTCTTTCTCCTTGCCCCCAAATCTCCTCCATGCTCCCCTGAAGAAACATCAAACGATCGTGTGATCAACCAGCCTTAGGAATGGAGAGCAGGAGTAACAGCTTGTACATCAGCAAAAAAAAAAAAAAAAAAAAAAAAAAAAAAAAGCCAAGCAAAACAAAGGCCTCTGCAACCCGGAGACACAGAGGAGCTCCGCTGAGCTGGGAGGAAGGCAGGATTGTTACAGTGTCTTTCAAGAAAGCAGGGCCTTTCTAAGCGAACGTGCAAGTTCGAATTGTTCCTACAAACCCAATTTGCCGGCAGAAAACGCCAAGCATAATACCACCCCACTTTCGTTTATGTCCAGGGCCTTTCACACAAGCGACAGGGGGCATCGCCTTCGCCGCGTTGGCTCTGGCTTCCAGGGTCAGCGCCTTCATCTCCGAACCGTCAGGAAACAAGAGGCCTGGCCCACAGTTGTCCTCAATTCTCCACTCTGGGGTGGGGACACAGTAGTCAGTGGCCCAGATATTAAGCCCACAGTGTGGTCTCTTTGAAAAGAATCACCCTCGCTTTCTTTTTTAGGTCATTTATGACCCCCTACCAACACCCTTTAAAATGATGACTGCCCCTTTGGGGAAAAAAAAAAATGGGTTTTTAACCATCCTGGGCCACGTGTCCAAGCTAAACAGACGCCCCGCGCACAGGCCCAAGGACTAGGACACTTCCCTAATCCACTTCTTTCCAGTCAGCCTTTGGAATGCGATGCAGTGTTATTTCCTTTCAACTTGAAGGGTAGCTGAGGTTACAAAGGGATTTGACTACTGGACCAAAGCCGGGCTAGTTTGCAGAGAACTTTGACAGTAAAGTGGGTGGCGTCCGGAAGGAGGAAGGAGAGTATTTGAACTGAGAGGGTTTGGATGTGGGTCCTTAGGCTTGAGCCACCCCCCATCCTGTGTGGCACTGGGAACAGACAAGGCAGGTCCCCCACCCACCAGGCCCTCCAGAGAGGGACCGCTCCAGATGAGCTCAGATTCCCCAGTATTTTTTTTTTTTTCTGAAAAGTTCCTTAGAATTTGCAAGACGAGAGTCTGGGAAGGTTCTAGGCTCCCTGTTCCATAGACTGACCCCCTCACCTGACTCTTCCAGATAGATAACTAGCCTGTGAGGGACACTCCCCTCCTCCCCTCAGAGAGTCACGCAAAGCCTAGAGCCCCAAGTCTTTGCCTGAAGTCTTTCAAGGCTAAGCGACTTGACAAACTTGACAAGCAGAAAGAAAGAGAAAAAAAAGGCTCGCAGAAAACAAAACAAGAGGAAGAAGAGGGAAAGCAAAGGCTGAAACTTCCTCCTCCTCCTCCTCCTTCTCGACTTTCTCCACTCCTGCTGTCATTCCAGCTGTAGCCTGGGATTAATTAAGTGCTGTGAATTCAGTGCCTGAGAGAGCCGAGGAAAATGCACTGTATCTCTAAGGAAGGAAGGAGTCCAGAGACGGTTTCTCAGCGGTGAGGAACCTTAGGCGTTGCAGCAGCAGCAGCAGCAGCAGCAGCGGTCGGTCTCGGGCTCATCTCGTTGCCAGTGTTTTCGTGCAGGGGCTGGGAAAGCCAGAGAGGCTGTGCCAGGCTGGAGGAGGCTTGTCTTGCCAAGGCTGGAGAGGATTTCACGCGGGTTTGCCTGCAGCTGCCCGGGAAGAAATTCCCCTCTGGTGGCAGCAGCAGCAGCAACAGCAGCAGCAGCGACGACGGCGACAGCAGCCCTACCTCCTCTTCTGGGAACCAGGGCAGAATGCCTGTGCTGGAGCGGTATTTCCACTCCGCAGAGCTAGGCAGGAGGTGGACGGCCCCAGAAGCTGTACTGCCCTCTGCCCTCGGCGGCAGCAGCAGGCCGGGGTACCAGCAGGGGCCGCTACCCTGGGACTTGCCAGAGATGATCAGGATGGTAAAGCTGGTTTGGAAATCCAAAAGTGAGCTACAGGCAACCAAACCGAGGGCCATTCTGGAAAACGAAGATGCTTTCCACAGCTTCCCAGGTAAACTGACTTGTGGGGTGCAGACGGGAGCCCGGACAGCTCTCATCACTCTGGGTCCAGTACGTGGGTCAAGGAAGGGAGGCAAGCTTGTACGGACAGGGTTCAGGGGCTGACTTACCAAACGTTGGCTTTGCTGTAAAAGCATCTTTTAAGTTCATCGTGATGGATGCGGGAGTATTACCATGGAAATCAACAAACTTAGAATAATACAGGGTCAGGCTTGCCCTGAGGACTTAAGAGTCTCCAACAGAGTGTTTGCCTTAGGTTGTTATTTGCATGTCTTTAAGTTAAAAAAAAAAAAAAAAAAAAAAAAAAAAGGACCCTCCAGTTTTTAGCCATGTGACATATGTAGTACGCGTCTCATGCTTCTAGAACTGAGTGTGCGGTGCGAGCTTTTTCAATCCTTGCCAAGTTAATCAACTACTCTGCCTCAGTTTCCTCTTTTGGCAAGTGATGACTAATACCCCTAGGGAGATGGAGAAAGCTCAGGTCCTCCACAAGTGTGGCGATGATGAGTCAGAAGGGCTTTGTCAAGTCACAAGAATGTGCTGTTTGGGACGGAACCGTCAGTTGGACCTCTCCCGAGTGTGTCCAATGTGGGGGTGAGGGAGGGTGCGAAGATACCCCTGGGGCTCTTAAACTCCAAATGCCCCAACTGGTGACTGGGTGCTCCCTTCCTCTGGGGAATCTGTTGGTAAAGGAAAGCTGCGGGTTCTTGGAAAAGAACACATAGGAGTGTGTTTATGCCTTTTAAGTCCCGGCTATCCCCCGTGCGGCGGAATCCTGGTGTGCCATCGGCAGTGAGCTGATGGGACAGGGGGGAAAGACAGACCAAAAATGATG
Organism: Apodemus agrarius; assembly: GCA_964023405.1. NCBI lineage: Eukaryota > Metazoa > Chordata > Mammalia > Rodentia > Muridae > Apodemus > Apodemus agrarius. Next base: position 12,635,878 of record OZ030027.1, read on the forward strand.
TCCCTTTTTCTCATGGAAATGGGCTGAGAATAAAAGCTCCCCTGGCTTTGTTTTAAATAACTTATTGCCAGAGAGGTTGGTTGGTTGTTTTCTATGAAGTTGCCAAATAGTTGATAAAGAATATTATTAAAAGGTAATGCTGGGGGCGGGGGCAGGGGGGGGAGTCTGAAAGGAAGACAAGAAACTGATGTTCTGTAGTGAAGACGAGTCCTCAGGGCGCTTAGAAAGGAGAGGTGAGGCCGTGGGTCTGGGGTCTGTGCGGCATCTGCGAGCGGGTAGCCGGTGGAAATGGGTCTTGGTCAGAAGGAGTGACGTCATGGGAAAGCCATTCCCACGTCACCAAGCAGGGCAAGGGGAACAGAACACCTAGGCAGACGATGCACCCGGCCCCACAGCTGTGCTTACCTTTGCTCTGTAGCGCTGACCGGGATGGCTAAAGTTCGCCTTTCAAATGACTCCCCCCTTCATGAGACTTCCACACCCACCGTTTGCCGGCGTGTCTGTAGGGAAAGGTGCACAGGGTTCTCTACATGTCATGTGGTGGACGGAGGTCTGACCCAGGACAGCGCTTACCACCCTGAGCCTCTCACCCCCCTCTCCCACAGGTTCCTCCCTCACCCCTTGCCATCTCTTAAGTCACACCTAGAGAGAAAGCAGCGCCCCATCTGCACCTGCTTCCCCTGACCTGCAATGAGACTGTTTTAAACGCCTCTTCCCCCCAGGATGTCTGCCTGCCTCCTCTGTGCGCCCACCCCACCCCCATTTCTCAGGGAGAGAAAAGTCTCACAATTTCTGATGTGAGCACGTCAGCACAGGGCCGAGATGATGAACCTGGAGACATGGCTTTGCCTTCTGAGTTGTCTTCCTCTGGCCCTCAGCCTGTCTCTGGCCTCTGCCTGTGTTTTCTCTGCAAGCCACAGGTGCTCGCCAAAGACATCATTCCCACCGTTAGACCCAGGCTGTGATAGCCTGGGTTGTTTTCGGTTGTGTATGGGGTGGTGTGGGGGAGATGTGGTAGAAGGCACCAAAGTCAATCGAAACTACGTGAATCCCCCCCCCATCCCTTACCGCACAATCCTCAGTCAGTGGAAACTTGACAACCTTATTAAGAGACTGTGCATCAAGCGGTGCCTGCCTCCAAGTCTCACCCTGGGCTTGAATGCCTTTCTTCAGCTCAGCCAACTGAGAATGTTCTAGACAAACCACAAAATCAAAGTCAAGCATCCCTGCCCTCCATCCCCGTCTTCCCAGAATGCAACTGATCGGTTGCACACCGCGTTTTTTCCGCGCTGTGATTGAAAACAGGGAAGCTCAATATTATAAATTCTGTGTATATTTTGACTGCCTGTGATAACAGATGATTAGCCTTAAGTGTTTAAAAAAAAAAAACACGAAATTGCAGAAATTCTGAACAGCACCAGTAGTCACTTGATGGGACTCTAGAGACAAAAGCCACTGGCTCCTAACGCGTTACATACAACCTTCAGACACCCCAGGCTCCTGTCTCCCTTGTGAAGGGCGCTATCTGTATTCATGTGTCTTTAGACAACACTAGAACTCCGTTCTTTATGGTGAAATGTTCGAGGTATTTCGTCAGGCAATAAAAGGATAAAGAAAGGAAAGCTGAGAGAAGAAATAGGAATACCCATTCACGCACAATGCAAGATGAGCTACAGAGAATTACAAGCCACGGAAGTCAGAGGAAGGGCAAGGAACGCCTGGGGAGGTGACAGGTCAGCGTGCCCTGGGTGGCTGCTCTAAGCAGCAGGCTGGAGGGAACTTTCATGACGTACGAGACGCGTGGTTGCGTGAGGACTGACCCTAAACTGGGCACCGCCCCAGATGCAGCTCACTCTCGAAAGGTGTTTCCAGAGTGATGCTAATACTTGAATATCTGAAGTCAGAACGCCTCGGCGGTTACTGGGTTCCTTCCATCTTGTAGTTTCACCAGAGAAACGCTCTGACGACGCTTGTCTCTTTTTCCTTTCTTGAAGCGAAAGATCATCTGATTAGCTCGTCCCTGTGCTTTAGAAATGAGGTGAACAGTTCAGAAAGACTCAACATTTTGTCTCACGGTTCCCCCCCCCCCAGAGCAGGATCTTCACAGTCTGAGTCACAAAACTTTTACATGACCAGAACCCGTGTTTAGAGTCACACTTAAGGTGGGATGTGCTTTCTGTAGTTGCCTGCTATTGGGGCAAAACTCGTGATTCAAAAAAACAAAACAAAACAACAAAAAAAGCTCAGTCAAAAAGAATTCGTTTTTATATTTAATTTAGGCTAAAAGTTCTTTACTGGTATGTGTTGTTTCTGGGTCAGAGTGTGTGGATTTACCAAAAATAATATTTGCCTGTAAAGACAGGCTCACAGACCATTAGAGGGTAGCTAATTAACATAGGTAGGTATGTGACTGTTGACTTTAAGAACCCTCTGCATCTGAAAGAGTACAATCGTGTCAGTTTCCAAAATGTTTAAATACAATTAAAATTCAAAAACAAAACAAACAAACAAACAAAAACCTCAATCAAACCAAACTATAATAGTATCATTTAAAATGCCAGGACTGTGTCTTCTCTACATTTTTTTCTGTTTGGCTATGGAGGGGAGGGGGGCTTTAGCTTCAGGTAGAAGCCTCCAGTACTGGGAAGGTCTGGGGAACAGGGACGGTCCTCACTGCGCCTCAAAGCTGCCAGCAGAGCTTGGAGAGCAGGCAGCAGAGATGCCAGGGGTGGGTGGTAGGTGGAAGTGGGTAAAGAATTCCTAGTTTCCCAAAAGCTAAGGATGCAAACATTGTGACGACGGTGTTGGTTCTCGTCAGCAGCGAGTGTAAGCTCAGATGCCTCCAGCAGAGCCGGTTCTTACTTGGATAAATAATTTGACTTTGAGAATCAACCCCAAGCCCTGAAAATTCTAAGTATACCCTCCTTCCCTTTTGGTGTCTGCAACCTAAATTGTGTATTACGCTTTGGCTGTCCATTAAATCTGTTCTCGTTTTGATAGGCATTGGTCGCAGAAAAATATGAAAGCACAGGACTCCTTTGGAAGAAAGAACACAGCCCATTTCCTTTTTTTCCTGCTCTTGCTTGTCATGTACTTCCAAGAGAATAGAAATGTCAGAAATGTGCTTGATACCCGGCTCTGAACCACAAATGACAGACAGACAAGACAGTCTCCCAAAGGGCTCCAATTCCAGAACTCTGCGATTTAAACTGACACTTAACCTAGCATTTTAAAGTGTCTTAAGTAGCAGGCATGCCATCAATTATGCTGAAGAGCCAGCACTTTAATCATTACGATTTGGAGAACATTTATCAGATGCTTAGTGTATACCGTGGACTGTGCTAGACAACACTCGCTGGATGGTGAATCCAGGGTTTAATGAGAGAAGAGCCGTAACACATTTATGAATCCGAGCTCTGTCTGTGGCGTCAGTGTGAAAACAAGCACTTGCTAGTCTAAAGTCCTCCATCCACTCAAAATATTGACAGGAGAGCTGGCGAGACAAAGCGTACTCATAAAAACTCATATGCACTTTCAGACGCTCATCGGGGCTTAATGATTTCATTCGAAACAGGGCAAATTGCTTTGAGGAAAGAACCAATTAGCCTCCACGGGGGATATACTAATATTCATAACACTTTTCTAAGGCTACTTACTGCCTGTGGACATTAGCCTATTACCCTACATTTGGTCCATAGCTGCAGCGGATGAGGTCATGGTTGAGGTCATCCCTCTTTTAAATGGAACAGAAGAACACATCAAAACCAAAAGACAAGCCAGGTAGGCTGGATCGTACTGTGACTCCGGCATTGGGAAGCTGAGACAGGAGAATCACTGTGAGTTCGAGGCCATCCTGGATCACATGATAAGTCTCAGGCCAACCTGAGCTGTACAGAATGAGACTCTGCCTCACCAAAAAAAAAAAAAAAAAAAAAAAAAAAAAAAAAAAAAGGCAAAAGAAATGGAGGAAGAAAAAAAGGAAAAAAAAATCTTTGAACCAAACATGTGCTTTCCATAAATTCGATTTTCTGAATGACAGACATCCAAATGTAAGACAGTTTTCTCCTGCTCCCTAATTACAGTTGGCTCCAGGCCTTTGAGGGAGGGAGACTGAAGAGAGACTGTAAGCACAGAATTGAGAGTTACAGCTGTTTAAATCCTGCATGCACACTGATGGGCTGAGACCTTGGGCGTGTTAACCCCGTGGTAGCCCAGTCCCTCTTCTATAAAAGGAAATGGTAATAATAGTATGTGTATATGGTTATTAGGAGGATTAAATAAGCTAATACTGCTAAATCAACCTAGAAAGACCTAAACACTACTCCATCCTTGGCAAGTGCTGAACATAACTTATACACACTGAGGTTCTTTCCCGGATTCCTTCTCACACCCTCCTTCCTCCGCTCACCCAAGGGGCCCTGGCCCGGCCTCCTGTCGCTCTATCTGGAATTTTGCCGTTGCCTCCAACAACAGTGCATTCCTGACATCTCTTCCGTCAGCTCTGAGGTTTAGATCGCCAGTGTTAAAAACCATAATTCCCTCACCTCACCCTTCCTCAAAATCCTTCAGTGACTTTTCCAGTGTCTGCCAAGAAAAAAAAAAATCTAGATCTTTCATCCCGCGACGGGGCTCTCCTTTCTCTGGGACAACCTCACTTTGGTTGTCATTGATGGCCTCTGAGTTCTCCTCCTCCTCATGAACCCTACCATCTCCTCTCAGCTCTCCACTCATGGTCACCAAGCCTCTAAGTGAATTCCTTCCAGGTCCCCAGTTTCCCTATTGTCTAAGACAATATCCATAGTCTGGGCCCTTCACAAACCCTTTCTAAGATTGCTGAACTATGGTTGGCCCTTTATATTTGTGGGGTTTGCACTTGGGTGACTCGATCAATTGTGGATTGAAAATAAAAATAACAAAACCTCACATGTCCAGAACATATACAGACTTTCGCTTGTCAATCCTTAAATAGATCGATAGTAGCTATTTAGACTTTCTTCCAGTGTTGAGACTGTCTGAGAGATGGGAATGGTTTGAAGAAGGCAGCAGGGTTAGCCATTTTACCCGGGGACTTGGACATGCATGGACTTTGTTACCCACGTGAAGTCATAGAGCCAGAATGAATAACCCGAGATGGCTGTGTGCCTTCCCAGACCCTCACGGAACTTTGCACATGCTTGTTCCTCAGGCAAACACTTTATTTTGTTAGAGCTGGTGTTCGTCTGCTTCCTCTTCTCCTGAGGCGCTGTTCTTTGAACGTCTAGAGAACATCCTATTTTCTTTGTATTCTCCCCAACATATTTTTCTTGTCAGTCACTCAATGCATTTTCATATGTGAGAAATATTATCAGAAGGAATAAAATCATCCACAGGCTGTCATTAAGAGCATAAATGAGTACCTCTTCTCCAAGAACAGATAATGCGAGAAACAGGAATTGGCGTTCTTCCTTTTAGGGGAATCGGTTTTTAGCCTTCTATTCTTACAGTGGATTGGGATTAGTCATTATAGCTTTTAAAAGAATACACAGGAGTGAATTTCCAAATTCAAAACCAATGTAGAATAGTACTTTGTTCTTCAAGAAAAGTTGTAATTCACTGATAATTATAAACTTTAAAGTACAAATGCATATAAGTCCTGGGCATGCTTTTTATAATTCTCAAGTAAGTACTCTATTTAGATCTCTTGTATGATATACATAAAATTCCCCAAGATGCTTTGGTTTGGGCATTGTTTTTGGTGGTGGTGGTGGTGGTTATTGTTATTTTTGTTGTGTTTTGTTTGTTTGCTTCCTTGCTTTGTTTTGTTTTTGTTTTACAAGTAACGCTCAGCACATTCTCCAGCATGATTTCAAAGGATTGTGCAGTCTGGTGTTCCCCTGGCCCTACCAATGAGGGAACCATCGAGGCAATGAGCCTTCGATGGTGCTGAAGGATGGTTCTCCCATACCCTCTGCTCTTTGCCTAGAGACTGTCTCATTTCCTCTCCTTTCCTCATGATTGCCTTAAACAAGCCCCGTTTAACTGCATGGGAGCATGGACATTGACACCAAGCTAGTCTCGAGAAGGAAAACCTTGAAAGCAAGGGTACAGAGACACCAAAAGCCCCTCAATATTTTTTAACTCACTGGGACAGTGTGTGCTCTGTCCCAGTGTGCCACAGTACCTGGCTTTGCTTATCCGCACTTCACAGTAAGCAGATTTCAACTCACCCTAGTGAAAACAGTCATCAAAGAGCGCACACAGTGTCTGGCACTCTATATGCCATAGACACACATAGTCTATAGATCCACGCAGCAGTGTTCCTTTTCTGTCAGTCTGTCTTGGCATCTCCATACAGGTCTCTCTGGAACTGACATCTGTCTCAAAGATGCTAAGATGCAAAACTGCTCTAAGAGATAAGTTTTATATCTTTACACTTGCCCTAAATTTCCTCAGACTACAGATTTCCAAACCCTCCCTTCCAAGTGTGTCTCCACCAAAGTCTGTCCAGAATATCTTGGCTGTTTTGCTACTTTAGCAGTGATGCTTGAGTTCTGGGGAGCTCTAGAACCTGCGGACCCCATCTTATGACTAGTAGCAAGATAAAACTTAAAATCCAGCTCGTATGCAATTAGAAAAATGTTTGACAAAGATGAAGTGAAACTGAGTTGCAGATGGCCCTGAGTCAAGGGAAAACACAGCTTAATGCAGAAAAAAAATAAGAAGAAAATGCTAGAACAGGGATAAAGAATAAAGTGCAAGAGAGACTAAATGGCTACATCTTGACTGTAATAACAGAAACAAAGATATAAGAGCCAAAATAAAACAAAATAAAGATGAGAGTGTCCCTAAGGAGTAAAACTATAAATGTTTGGCTAAGGTATTAACCAGAAATAAAGTAAATAGCCTTGGGTAAAGTATCAGGCTAGCTATTTCTCTTTTCAACCAATCATACAAGGCAGTAATCAAAGCCAAGGCACAGCAGCTCTTCCGTGTTTCCTTCCCTGAGTCTTTTAAGATGATGCCAAGTATTTCACAGAACCCCTATACATCGCTGGTAGGTACCTCTGAAAACCCAATGACATCTAGAGGGTCTGTGCGTAATTTATTCCAAAAAAAATGTTGAAGAAGAAGAAGAAGAAGAAGAAGAAGAAGAAGAAGAAGGAGAAGGAGAAGGAGAAGGAGAAGGAGAAGGAGAAGGAGAAGGAGAAGGAGAAGGAGAAGGAGAAGGAGAAGGAGAAGGAGAAGGAGAAGGAGAAGGAGAAGGAGAAGGAGAAGGAGAAGGAGAAGAAGAAGAAGAAAAAGGAGAAGTAGAATTAGAAGAAGAAGAAGAAGAAGAAGAAGAAGAAGAAGAAGAAGAAGAAGAAGAAGAAGAAGAAGAGAAGGAGAAGGAGAAGGAGAAGGAAGGAGAAGGAGAAAAAGGAGAAGAAAAGGAGAAGTAGAATTAGAAGAAGAGGAAGAAGAAGAAGAAAAAGGAGAAGTAGAATTAGAAGAAGAGGAAGAAGAAGAAGAAGAAGAAGAAGAAGAAGAAGAAGAAGAAGAAGAAGAAGAAGAACAAGAACAAGAACAAGAACAAGAACAAGAACAAGAACAAGAAGAACAAGAAGAAGAACAAGAAGAAGAACAAGAAGAAGAACAAGAAGAACAAGAAGAAGAACAAGAAGAAGAACAAGAAGAAGAAGAAGAAGAAGAACAAGAAGAAGAAGAAGAAGAAGAAGAAGAAGAAGAAGAAGAAGAAGAAGAAGAAGAAGAAGAAGAAGAAGAAGGTAAAGGGAGAGGCAGAGAAGCAGAGGATGAAAGTGAGTGAGGTTGGATCACTGCAAAGGACTCAGATTCAAAGGTACAGACAGAGGTGCAGTCTGTATGTGCCACAGACAGAAACAAAGACAAGGCCACCGCTGTCTCAGACACTTAAACAGAGGCCTCAGATCTCCATACTCAATTGTATAATGAGATGAGCCTGTGTCTCGTCTTTAGCCAATCAAATTGGGATTAGCTTGTCAGCTGTCACACAAATTCTGAGACAAGCCTGCATGGGAAGAGGAAATGTTCAGCTTTCTAATTAGCAACATGGTGTTCAGTCTCTTCGGAGTATGTCTTGTGAATACTTGTCCATGATGTATGTCCATGATGTAGGTCTGCATCTGAATACTTCCAACATACACACACACACACACACACACACACACACACACACACTTTGGCAACCATCTCAAGATTTTGACATCAGAACTTTCAGCTGAATGCATATAAAGCATGACACAAGATGCTTTTTAGTGATTTATTTTCTTTCTTTTTGGGGGGTGGGTCTGGGTAGGGATTGGGGGTTCTCTGTGGAGTCCTGACTGTCCCAGAATTCACTCTGTAGACCAGGATGACCTTAAACTCATAGAGATCCACCTGCCCCTCCCTCCCAAGTGCTGGAAATAAAGGCATGCACCACCACAGACTGGTGAAACAAGATCTGTTTCAATCCTGCCTTTCTGATTGATTTCCATATTAAAAGTTGTGGTTTTCTAATTGCTACTAATTGGAATTGCATCACAGTCATGGATTGTCTTGTGCTCTGCCCATGTCTGTAATGTTTTCACTGTTTGAATGTATTCATTGGAAATTTCTCTGCCCTCTTACCCTCCTTTTCTGACTCCTGGCCTCTAGACAACAGGAAACTATCAGAACTGTAGCAGGGACCCTTATATTCCCCTAACTTTGGAACAAGAATCATAGTTGCCTCTTTCAAGATGGCTGACATGAGAGATGGCCACTACCTCTTTCTCTTACTAGATGTTAGAACACCAACTTCCTTTGAACAGTGATCCACCCACCCTCTTCTTGGATCTATATCTAGTTTCCTAGACACATATACAATCAGAAAATGGTGAGTTCCCCAGATATGTAAATTAGAAAGCAAATTCTTTCTGCCCTCTTTAAAATAGGAAGGCCCAGTTGCTTGGTTTGGTAACACAGGCCTGGCAAAATGTGAATAAACATCATTGAATTTTTTTTAAATGAAAGAATTTTTTAATTATTTCAAATCCTCCAAAAAATACAATTATCCTTTGAGGCTACAGAATGCAAAATAGTGTTTTAATATCATATGCAAGTATTTAGTTTCTTATACTATACAATGACCAAGGGTCAATGATGTATTTCCAACTTAGGAGAAACTGAGGTCTAAACTTACTGGTTAATTATTGAAGACATTCAGAAAAGAATTATCAATTTTTCTTATAAAGCAATTTGATTGAATTGAACAGAATCACATGGAATCTTTTGTATGCAGAGCATAGTGATATAATTCTGGGAACAGGAAGGAGAGAAGGAGTTATGGATTATTAGAATACACAGGTACACAGGCAGCTTGTGTTAGAAAAGTAGAAGGGATTATATTTTATAATACCTAAAGCAATAGTCTGCAGAAACAAGATGAAGGGTAAGGAGCATCCTTCCTTTCGTTTTAAATTTTAGTGGCTATCCCATGCCAGATATTTTCTTTGGATTCCTAGAAAATTAAAACTCATGAACAAAAGATATTAAAGTAGATGAATAAATAGACAGATGATCAATAGAAACAGAGAAAATGGATAAATGGATGTAATACGTGATTCACTAGAGTTACAGAAGCAAAATCTATGACAACTGTCAACACACAAGGGTGAGATTAATCCCGTCTATACAGTGGGCAATAAGGATCAGAACGAAGGTAATTTTTTTTTAGATATTCCCTAAGGTAGGTTATATATCTGTGAATGGAGAAGAGATAAAAGATCTCATCTATCGCTTGGATGGAAGAGAATGGAGGGAAACTACCGGAGTAAATGCAGGAGCTGTTAGAAAATGGCACAGTGCAGCAATAGCTTCCATCAAGGATGGGACACGGGTGAGGTCAGAAAAACAAGAAGGTGGAATGGCAGTAGCTTGGCCTGCCTTTCTAAGGATTCTCGCTTCCAGACAATGAGGAACAGTCACATCATTTGGTGGGAAGAGATGAGACAAATTCTCCTGTTAGACCACTGTTGCAGTAGTGGCCCGTGCAAAGGAAGGCTTGGGGTGAAGAGATCCTGAGGAATGTGTAACTGTTAAACAGCGTAACGGTCAGTGACCATGCTGGTATGTGTTGAAAAAGTTTGACATGATAAATGGTTTTCTTTTTCGTCCTAACAACACACACACACACACACACACACACACACACACACACACAAAGAGACAGAGACACAAACTGAGAGAGAGGAAGAGACAGAGAGCAACAACGGTACAAATAATTTCACCATGTGGTACATCCATCCTGAGTGCCTGAATTCTTGAGTCTTCTACCTGGAGCTGCCAGTACAGAATGCTCATTTCCTCCTCAAGTTCAGGATGCTGTTTGCCTTGATTCTCCAAAATCTAAACAGTCTTGGCTTCCTATTGATCCTGTCATATTTCTTCCTGTTTTGAGGTTGCCATTTTTAAAACAATTTTTTTTAAAGAACAATTCTTCCAAGTCAAGGTGCTACAGAGCAGATGATAAAGTACATGGCAGGAACACGTTTTATGTTGTTGATAACGAGGTAGATAAAATATCATGCCTGGGAACACATGCATATGTCAGGTACTCTTTGAAAACTCGGCACTGGCTGAGCGGCCACCTTCCAGCGTCCCCCCACGAAGACGTTGTTTGATCCTGATTGTTAAAGGTGTGTCTTTACAATGGTTAAAAAATAATAGTCTCCACAAAATGTTGGAAAGTTCTCTTTTAGAATGGAATTAAAGCAAAAAAAAAAGTTCAGGAGATGGTTGGAGGTGCAAAATGATCAAGTAACTTGGTGCAAGATTTGGAGTGAAGGATAAAGGAAAAGAGACAGAAAGACTCTCGGGGGACCAGGGGACATGTAGGCGAGAATTCTTCATTCCTGTAGAGCTATTGAAAGTGGGGAAGTAGAAAAGTATAGAACTCTTTAAATTTTACGATGGACACGGGCCTTTAAAAGCATCTATTTAAACTACTCCATTTAAGTGGAAACTAAAGACCCACAGGGGCACATAATATATTCAGGGCCCCGGAGCTGGCAATGCACTGAACAGGGCTGACTTGAGGTCTCAACAGTTAGCCAGGGTATTGATACAACCATGCTGTCTGTTATGATCAAGTTCCAAACGCTTCTCAGCGCCAAAGTGGCCGACAGTCCCTCTAACTGGAATCTAATCCCTCCTTTTTGCTTTCGAGTCCTTAACATCTGGGATTATATTATGTAAGTCTACCGCTACATGAACCGAGACATTATATGTTCACAGACTGAGTATCAGTAATATGAAAAACAAGCGTGGGCATGGTACCACAGGAGACAAAGTCCACACACACGAGATATTACAAAACTACATTCATTTCATGTGTGAAAGGAGCATACAAAAGAATAAAATCACGTTTAGACTTTGGTCCTCAGAATGTTCCATTTTGACTAAGCCAAGTATTCCAAAGGCATTCTTTCTTTTTTAAGTCAAAAGCCTGGAACACTTCTAGTCCTGAGAAATCCAGACAAGAAATACTCTAGTTCTCCATTTCAACGTGTGCATGTATTTGTTAAAAAGAGAAAGTAAGAAAGAAAGAAAGGAAGGAAGGAAGGAAGGGAGGGAGGGAGGGAGGAAGGAAGGAAGGAAGGAAAGAAGGAAGGAAGGGAGGGAGGGAGGGAGGGAGGAAGGGAGGGAGGGAGGGGAAGGGAAGGGAAGGGCAAAAAGAAATTACTTTTTCTTACTTTCAAACCAAAGATATAGAATACTTTCTCTTTTTTTCAATTTTTTTATTCGATATATTCTTTATTTACATTTCAAATAACTTCTCCTTTCCTAGCTCCCCCCTCCCCAAAAGTCCCATAATCCCTGTTTCCTCCCCCTGTTCCCCCATCCACCCCTTCCCACTTCCCTGTCCTGATATTTCCCTACACTGCTGCACTGAGCCTTTCCAGAACCAGGGGCCTCTCCTTCCTTCTTCTTGGACATCATTTGATATGTGGATTGTGTCTTGGGTATTCCAAGTTTCTAGGCTAATATCTGCTTATCAGTGAGTGCATACCATGAGTGTTCTTCTGAGACTGAATTACCTCACTTAGGATGATGTTCTCCAACTCCATCCATTTGTCTAAGAATTTCATGAATTCATTGTTTCTAATGGCTGAATAGTACTCCATTGTGTATATATACCACATTTTTTAATCCATTCCTCCGTTCCTGAACAGAACACCAATAGCTTATGCTCTAAGATCAAGAATTGACAAATGGGACCTCATAAAATTACAAAGTTTCTGTAGAATACTTTCTTAGCCTGCCTGGGGCCCCAGGTTTAAACCCTAGAACTGAAAAGAAATCAAACTTAGTTCATCAAATGTCTGGGAAAGTCCCAATCCCTCCTTTTCCTTTCCTCCATCCAGACTGACTGTGATATACTAATAGGGCAGGCAGTCACTCTATCAAGATGCCAGAAAAGAAGGATCCAGGAATGTGATGGTACAGGTGGTCATATGTAAGAGAAGGAGACAGACGTGTAAGCAGCCGGTTCCTTGGCCATCACAAGTCATGGCCACATCCCCATAATCACGCTGCTTCCTTTTACATCAGCGTTTCAGAAGGCTGGTCCAGTCTGAGCCAGTTTGTGATGGATGGAGAAGTGTGTTCTGGGGCTGAGGATATCTCTCAGTCATTAAACCCCTTCTCTGGCCAGTGAGAAGATCTGAGTTAAGTTCCCTAAAACCCACAGGAGAAAGCTGGGATTTACAGAGCATACTCATGAGCCCAGCGCTGGGGAGGTAGAGGAAAGTGGGTTCCCGGGCCTGTTGGCAGCCCAGACTGTCCCGTTTGATGAGTTCTGCCACAATGAGAGACCCTGCTTCAGAAAATAAAACACGGCACCTGGGCACCCAAGGTTGGCCTCTGGTCTCTGCAAAGTGCAAACATATGCACGTTCCAGAAATACGTGAGTGTGCAGTGTTTGCCCATAAACCAGTGTGGATTAGCTTCTCCGTGTGTCCAGCCCTTGCGCAAACAGCACTTACTGTCCTCCACGGCCTGTGGTCAGTACTTTAGTAAAGACTTAGCAACATGTAGACAAGATGTGTTTGAACTGGAAAAGCTCGCCCCTGACCATTGGCTTTCTTTCGTTTCTCTAAGTTGCTTATAGCCCCCAAAGGAAAAAAAGTGCAGCCTTTGAAGGGGGCATGTTTCTCCCTCCTTCTTCTGAACCCCTCGCTCTGTGCAGAAGTTTGCTTAGCTGCCTGCATTACAGCGAGGACAACCGGCCTGCCACCCAAAACGACTACTAGAAATACAATCAAAGTGGCTTCTCCCGCTTGTTAAAAAGGAGATCCTATGCTAAGCCACGGTGAAGCATTTTTGGTGTTTAAAAAGAAACGTCACTGAGGGGTCTGGGGTGGTCAGAGCTTTCCAGTGTTGTTCTAAATTATTTTTTTCTCATTGTTCCCTGTACCCCTGGCTCTAGCCAAAGCCGAAAGAGCGAAATGCCATGAAATAACCCTCTCTCGAAGTATATTTGGCCTGACAGGAAACAGGAAATACCAGAAAAGATCACAAGGAAGGCTGTAATCATAAGATTCCTAGCCTAATTCTTTTGACGTCAGCAGTTTAGATAAGTCAGATAAGCAATCACAAGCATCCGCGACTCCAGAGTGCCAACCCAAATACACCAAGTGCATCTTCAGACCCTTTGAACTCTCGGGGTGTTGTTTAGCCTTGGCTCTCCTCTCTCCCCAAGAAGCATATCCTGAAATTGTGAGTTCTGGGGTTAGTGTCAACAGTAAGGTATTCAGAGACATTGCACAGAGCTGCTAAATTGGCCTTGTGGCCAATTGGTCTTGCTTGGTGCAGTATAAACCTTGGACACAACTGTTTGTAAGAGGAAAGAAAAGTCTGGTTCGTCTCAAAAAGAGTTTGCTTCCTTAATGTCAGCTTTCCCAATCTTTGCAGCAAATCTGTTAAAATGCAGAATATATATATATATATATATATATATATATATATATATATCCAGACCCAAGCTATTTATTATTTTCACCTTTCTTTGGCCACCTTAACTCCTTAGCACAACAAATTAATGGGCTGATTAAATATAAATTCGACTGATACTCTCCCCTCTGAGTTCTTTTAACTTCAGAACCAGAAATGTGGAACTCAACCATTCTCTAATCTCCAGAGGGGAGAAATGGCATGCCTGGGTTATTCAAGTGGATAAGGTAAGAGTTTAAATCAAGAGTTAATAACGGACTGGGAATGTTGCTAGGTGGAAAAACATTTTCCTAGTATGTGTAAGACTCTGCACTTAAGATCTAACACTGAAAATAAAATAATAGCCCGGGGCAATTATGTACACAAAAAAGGTTTAAAACTTATTCACACTATATCTACCTACGTCTTAAAAAAAATGGTTCTAAGCTTATAAAAGCTTATGGAAAGTCATAAAGTCATTGTGTCGTGGTGTAACAAAAGCCCTACATAAGGTAGGAGAGAAAGCAAACAATTATGAGAAAGAATTAAGGAAAGCTGACATCTGAACTTCTTAGCAGGCAGGGCAAAGGAGAGACAGAGAAGACATGACAACATCCATTATCTTCAGGAAGAAAACCCTTTTTCCTGGCTTTGAGTGTGTGGGCCAGTGTTTGATGAGGGATCTTTGTGTGGTTCCGGAGGATGCCCTTCTATGGAACTTAAGCAGCTACTTAGGTGTGCCACTTCCCACCTGAGAAGAGTTCTAAGGACCCTCTCAGCGGAAGATGGTTCCAAAGAGACCGCTCAGCGTGGAGGCTGAGGGAGAGGTGACCACTCTTTGGGCTGCTGTGACCCAGGGATCAGGCCCATGCACACACGATTTGGAAGAGACCAAGAAAAAAGTAACCTTTGTAACCTTGTACATCTGTAGGGGCAGAGCACAGTCCCCCCGGACTGTCCCCAAACGTCCAACTCAGAAAGTTCTGTGAATCCCATCCTGGCCATACCTGTCATTCTAGTGAGGCAGACTTTCACCTGTAAGTGTACGATGTTGGTAAGCTGTTCTGAGCAGTTCACAGTCTTGAGTCTTTACCTGGTATCCTGCCGGATACTCCTTTTATCTTGCATACAACAAGCACAGAGTCCTTTCCCTCACGGATCTCCCTTCAGCACAGGTAGAGATACTCAGAACTGAATTGTGGCTTTAAAGTTCAAAGTCAACATAATCCATCTAAATGCAATTTTGCTTTTGTTTTGCTTGACCCCGTTTCCCAACCTTTGCCTGAAAACTATTAATAATTAATTAACCCAATGATTCCAAACACTTATAAATAATGTATGTGTGTAGATTAAGAGACAACATACTACACTGAAGTGTGGGACAGTGTTTGATGAGGGATCCACACAGCAAGTGTGGAAACAACAGGACTTGTTCTTGTGGGGTTGGGGGAGGGAATGACCAGCCACTGAGTATTCAGTGCATATGAGCCATAGTCCAGACATCTTCAACTCTTTTAAAGCCAAGTCAACTTCCCTAGTAAGGTTACTAGTGTGGCACAGTTGGGGCTAGACAGAGGAACCGGGTTAACCACAGGAAGAGAACAAGGCTCTTGCCTTGGTTAAGAGCAATCTACCCAATGTGAATCCTGCAGGGCTAAAACTCAAGAAGATCTGATTGGGCAAAATAACCCTTTTCCATTGTAAACAGCAGAGAACAGAAAAGACAAGGAAGATTAGATAAAGCCGAAGGTGTCCAAAGACCGAGAGGAGAGAAAGGAGGGAGAGTCCCAAAGGGGCCAGCAAAGCTTGTCACACATTACGCACCGTAACTTCTTAAGAGCAGTGTCTCCAACAGCGCCCCGGAGTGGAGGTGTGCCCCAGCTGTCAACTGTCGAGTTCGGTTTGCCCTTTCCTGCAGGCTGCAGCTCAGACGTGTGCAGACGCAAGCCAGCCGCCTACGCGTTACTATACAGTAACTTAATGGCGTTAATGTGTTTCAAGGCCCATCCAGCCATGTTGGAGACCGAGGGATCTTTCTGGGGTTACGGTTGTGTGCAGTCGCCCTGCAGAGTAGAAAAGTCAGAGCGACTCTGCCCTCAGTCCGGAACTTGTTGACAACAGGCTCATCCTGACAGCATTTGTGGCCCCGCGGTGTTCTCTTGAACTCTCTTTCTCTTTATTTTTATTTATTTTTTTGTTTTGTCTTCTTTTTTATTGGATATTTTATGTATTTACATTTCAAATGTTAGCCCCTTTCCCGGTTTCCCCTCTGGAACCCCCCTAACCTATGCCCCTCCCCCTGCTGCTATGAGGCTGTCCCTCTCCCACCCACCCACTCCCACCTCCTGGCATTCCCCTACACTGGAGACTTAGCTTTGGAGCTAATATCCACTTATCAGTGAGTGTATATAGCATGTGTGTTCTTTCGTGACTGGGCTACCTCACTCAGGATGATATTTTTCAAGTTCCATTCATTTGCCTAAGAATTTCAAGAGCCCATTGTTTTTAATAGTTGAGTAGTAGTCCATAGTGTAAATATACCACATTTTCTGTATCCATTCCTCCGTTGAGGGACATCTGGGTTCTTTCCAGCTTCTGGCTGTTATAAATAAGGCTGCTATGAACACAGTGGAGCATGTGTCCGTGTTATATGTTGGACCATCTTCAATGACCTCTTACTTGGCTGGCCCCAGGTGTTGGTTGTATCATGGGGGGGGGGACTCTGGAGTGCACCCGCCTCACATCTCTATGAAACTTTTTGGACTTTGGTTTTTGCTTTTATAAAAGGTAAATAGGGCTGGAGAGATGGCTCAGTGGTTAAGAGCACCGACTGCTCTTCTGAAGGTCCTGAGTTCAAATCCCAGCAACCACATGGTGGCTCACAACTCTTCTGGCGTGTGTCTGAAGACAGCTACTGTGTACTTACATATAACACATAAAAGGTAAAAAACAGTGAGTGTGCACCGGGGGACCCTTTGTCTAGTGTATACGTGGTCCCAGGTCCAGTCTCCAGTACTGCCAAAACATAAGAAGGTTAAAAACAAGCAGCGCTGCTTACAGGGGTTAATCAGACAATGGACACAACAAACAGAGTCCCAGTGCATGAGGAGCACCCCATGTGGCTAATGACCATTATACCACACTGCCCTTACTTCTCATAACGACCCAGAGGCTCTGAATTGCTGTGTTAGCCTGGGGCAAAACACTGACCACTCAGCTTTCACCTCCTTACCTGAGTTTCCTTATTATTGAATCACAGAGAGAAGAAACATCACTGAGCCGTAGTCTGCCTCAATTATGTTTGCAATTCCAGTGATAGATATTGAAAAGGACTGCCACTTTTTAATTTTTTATTACACTTTCACCTATTATAAATCAATGTGCGGAAAGAGCGAATTTTCATACCTACAATCACACAACTGCTGAAATGTCCTGAAGGGGATAGCGTGGAGCAATGAAGGTTTACTGGTTCAGACTACAAGTAAGGGTAGCCCTAAAAGCCGGATGGAATCGGCCACTACTTTGTAACCGGCTAAATCCTTTGTTAAACTGAATTCAATATGAGAGGGTTGTGTGCTTATGTTTTGCATTCGTGTTTGAGTTTGCATTCTTATTCATAATGGTAGTGGCCACTTTAAAGTCAAAATCCTATGGAATAGTCACAGAAGGGGATTTTCTTTAGTCTCCAGATTACGATTTTGTTGAGATAATAGCCACGTAAGATGTAGTTCATACAAAGCCCAGATCACAGCGCGCTGCAATTCGAATTCCAGGCGCAGGTTTATAGGAATTAAGATTGAATCACTGTAGACTGGACAAAGCCCATATAGGGAGAGGCATCTCAGAAACCAGGGGTTTGTAAAGAGATCAACACAGTATCAGGTGTCCTCTGGCCGGGGAGTGGGGCAGTGCTTTCTAGACATTCTTAAGACAGACCGTTGGATTTCCTCCGGAGATTTCAGGGTTTAGACGAACTTACATTGTGAACACTGTGAGGACATAGAACACCTGCTTGCCCAGACATATACCTAAACAAGAAAGAAAACATTCAGGAGGGCCAGCGTAAATTCTAGACGAAGACCCAGTTTCTCCATCCTGCATCCAGGGTCTGTTTCCCATAAAGCTAGCAAGATAAAGATGCTAGTAATTGTTGGTTAATTGCTTAGAAGAAGATAGGGCTAGAATCTTAGTCCAGGCCAGTGTCATGCCTTGGCGACCCAGGCTCATGCATGATACTCCACAGTCATACGGTGTGTTCAGGAGGCCAGTATCTCTCATTTCTTGTCAGTATGAGTGTTTATAGTGTCTTGTGCTGTAAAGCATGTGGATTAGGGAAAACCAAGGAGAGGGGTCTAGAACAGGGAGATTTTAGCAGGTGGTACTTTACAGAATTCAGGAAGAAAACACTCTGCCTGACCATTTGCTTAGAATGACCACTAGACCAAAGGAGTAATTTGGACTAATCTGAAAGAAAAATCTTTGATTTTATTTTATTTTATTTTTTTTTGGTAAGGAAGAATTTAATCAGAAGTGAGGTTTGTGGGTCTGCTATGGAAACATCTGAAGGCAGACTGGCAAACCAGCCACCTGAATACACATGATTCATTTTTAGACGCATGAATTATGAATGAGGTGCTCTGAGCAGAGCCGTTCAGCCTGAGCGGAGTCGACATGTCACACTGACCTGTAGTTTGGGCCGGCGTGGTCAATCGTAACTTTACAAGGTAGGAGTTCAGAGTAACTCGATTCTGAGGCAGATGGGGGCTGGGGGGGAGAGGATGAATGCGGACACCACGCCTGGCTCCAGTCTCTTGGTGTCTCCCCCACGCAATTCAACAGGACTCATCAAGTCCCAGACAGGGGAGCGAAAGGCGCCGCCCTCCTTGCTATGCAGATGTAAACTTTCCTTCCCGCCCTCAGGAGAGCCAGCCAAACCGGGGGCTGTGGAGACCCGAGCCAGGGTGGAGCCCTGCGCGCGATTTATGCTCAGAATGACAATGTTGGCAAAGGGGTGGGGCTTTGCCACGTTTGATTAGGAAAAGCCTTGCTTTTAGGCATACATTTCTTTTTTAATTTTTTATTGGATATATTCTTTATTTGCATATCGAATGTTATCCCCTTTTCCAGTTTGCCCCCTCTTGGGTAGCCCCTATCCCATCCTCCCTCCCCCTGCTTCTATGAGGGTATTCCTCCACCCACCCCTTCCCACCTCCCCGCCCTCGATTCCCCTACAACGGGCATCTATCGAGCCTTCATAGGACCGAGGACCTCTCCTCCCCTTGACGCCTGACAAGGCCATCCTCTGCTACATATTCATAGGCATACATTGCTACGTTTTAATTACGCGAACTCCAAGAACACAGGGGCTGCTTGGGTGCGAACGTGGCAGTCACGTGATTATCCTCCCACTCCCCACCCCCACCCTCTCCCCACATCCCCCAGAATTGCGTGAGTCCTCAGAGTTTCACATTCTGAATTTCGGCTCTCACCTCCTCCGAGTTGAAGTAAGTGGGTCACGATCACCTTACCCCCCACCGCCCACCCCCCAGCTCATTATTTTCTCTCCCAATGGCTGGTGAAGGCCCAGCGTCAAACTCCAAATTGTTCTTCTCCATACTCATCCCAAAGTAGTTTCCACAGCCCGGATTCCGCTGATGACCAATGCCAACAAGTCACCTTGAATGAGCGCTTGGGAGGGAGATGGATGAGAGAGGAAGCGAGGAGAGGCACAGAGTTTGGCTTTCCCGTTAGGTACCCACCTTAGCTGCTCAGCCTCTGTCTACACACCCAAACCGAGTCAGGGTGATGCTCAGAAGTGAAGATTGAACTTGGGACTCGGAGGCAGGCAGATTTCTGAGTTCCAGGACAGCCTGGTCTACAGGGTGAGTTCCAGGACAGCCAGGACTACACAGAGAAACCCTGTCTCGAAAACAAAACAAAACAAAAAACAAAAACAAAAAAAGAAAGGACATTTGTTTTGGTCTAGAGTAGGTTTTCTACGCTACTGTGCCTCCAACAGGACTCTCAATCCATTCACAGAGGGGGCTGCCTGAGACCATCAGAAAAAAAAAAAAAACCTAGATATTTGCATTACAATTCATAACAGCAGCAAAATTCCAGCTATCTACTAATGAAAATTGCAACGAAATAATCTATGAATTATTAATGAAATGAAAAATAAAATGTATGGTGGTGGTAGGGGGGGTCGCCACCATCGGAGGAACCGTGTCAAAGGGTCCCAGCACTGGGAATGTTGCTCTAAGGGGATGGACGGGCAAGAAACACATCTCCCGTTCAGACGGGAGACGTCCTGATGCGAGGTCTTACAGAGATGCGTCAGTAACCCGCAGGAGGAGCAGAGGCAACCTGAAAGAGCACCGTATGAACCAGGCAGGGAATCTGGCTAGGAACCACAAGTAAATGCTCCCGGCTACGCGCTACTCTAGAACTGTCCTTGGTCATCCTCCATTTAAAAATCAAGTGCAAATATATTACTCGCCAGAGCAATTATATATACTCGATATATTCCCTCCGGATATCCTCTTGTTCAGTTTCTCTTCTGCTCTGGTAGGCCAGCGCCTTCTTATTTTATACCTAGTCGACAAGAGTCTTTGCCTCTGATGATGCACATAGCAGAATCCCTCCGAACAGGCGTGACGTCACCGTCACGCTCCCCGCAAGGCTCAGCCCCGCCCCGCGCTCCCTCGTGAGTCTTCCGGTTCCTCTCCCACTCACCTGGTGCCCACGCCAGACACGACCCACCCCACTTGCCACTTCTCTGCCTCCCTTTCCCGCCAAGCAGAGAGTACGGTTCAACAGAATCTCTCTCATTGCCGCCTCTAAACATTTCGTCTCTCGCCCCTCCTTCAGATATCTGTGCTTATACTCGGTGTTCTTATTTGCAAATTTCCTTCTATTTCAAGGATCAAGCCCCATCTCCACCACCTAAGGCTTCCTTAACATCCCAGGAATAGGCATGCCCGACATAGCCACAGTATCTATTGCCCTTTGACCTGTATTATAATGATTTTTTTTTATAGTTTCTAACATCTCCCAGCCGTATAACAAATGACCCTCCTCTGTTCACAAGCCTGCTTAGTTAACATGTCATAAAAGAGAAGCCAAGCTTGGTGGCTAGCATTCACAATGCCAGCCCGTCAGAGGCTCAAACAGGACGATGTTCCCAAGTTAAAAGGCCAGCCTGAGCTATATGGTGACTTCTAGGCCAGCCTGGGTGACAGTAAGGTCCAGTCTCAAAAACAAAATGCATGACCATATCAATAACAACCCTCTTGCAATCCAGTGTGTGTAATAGCATCTGGATCTGAGTTATATTAACATGCAGTAAAACCATCATCCTTGGTTTAGTTCCTCATCCTTAGTTTTTTTGGAGTACAAAGACGTCTCTGAAGGTGTAGCTGGGTTCACCCTGCACCTGTAAAGAAACAGCATAGAGCGGTCAATCAATGTCTAGAGGGGGTAAAAAAAAACCACATTAATTATAATTGCTCTCTGTGTGGGAAGAATGAAAAAGGAAGCACTTAGGTTTTCTGTTCATAAATCCGAAAGCTACCCACCTGGCTCTCTACTTGTGGCGGGTCAGGCAAGATGCAACTCACTCTGGAGTCAGAAACTGGGTACCTGGAGGGTCCCCTGGTACTGCTCTCCGTAGCAACCACTTTTCTCTGTAAGTTTGGGGGTCCAAGGGTGACCTTGTTTGGTCCCCTTGGTCCATCATTACGGCTTCCTCAAATGTCCTCTCCACTTTTGAGTCGGAACCCAGGCCATCAATTCGGTAGTCAAGGGAACATGACCGTCCACTCTGTCCATCCTTCCTGAAGCTCCCACAGCACTGTCGCCAGGGTCTTCCTCTCACTCGTCACTCTAAGAAAGATTACACCCTTCATTCTCCTTCCTTGTATTTGTAAATACATTTTTAATTGCTGTTTTCTTCCTCCAAAGTACTCTGAGCATGGCTATCTTATGCCCGACTCGTCATAGATTACCAGCACCTGTGAGCAAATCAGGAGACGCGGGTAACACAGTCCAGGGTTAGTTGGCTTGCCAGGATGGCCCGTGGCCATGTGTGCCTCCTTGACACAAGCCATAGTCAAGGCGCCACAGAGCATCAAGGCCTAAGTCTGCGGAAGGGGTACCTGCTCGAACCTGCTGGGTATCAGGAACACTTCCCGGCAGCCACCTGGGGTCACTCCTGAGACCCAGACTTCTTCCCTCTCCAGGATGCCATACAAACGCATCATAAGCCATCCCTCCATCACCGTGATAGACGCTAAGCTTACCCACCGGAACAACTATAGCACAAAGCCACCTTTGAAGCTGTCGGGGGGATAGAAGATATGAACAAGATGAACTCTAGCATACTTTCCCTGTCCTGTGAGCTATGCCGATGCCTGTGAGAGCCATGCTTGATTTGACAGCTCGTCGAGTCTCTTGCTGTGTTGGAGTCCACGATCTTCTGGTCTCAGGGGTGAAGGGTGAAGTTCAAGAGGCATCCCCCCTATCCCAGGTGCCGAGGACACTGCTTTCTGGGCTCTAATTTCAGAAGCGTCGCCAAAGTCTGTTCTGAGTTACCCTAATCCTTCACATGTTCTGAGACTTCACATTTGGCCTTCCAAAAGAACCGATCTAAACTCAAACATCCAATAAGCAGTTGAGAGTTCATAACTGCACACTGAGTACATTTAAATTGTGTAATTAAGTATACCTAAATGTGGTTGAATGCTGGTTCGGTGATGTTTTCGCCTAATCTCGTCTCGAATCTTAGAGCGATCTGAAAACACATACATTTCAGTAGGATTGAGTCTCCAGAACAGCAGCTATCGTCAAACAAGGACAGTATTTTGGATTTTCAGCTGCTACTGTATCTTCTCATCACTTCATAGTAACAATATGAAAATAATATTTTTCCTGCTTTGATTTTCTGAGTTCTATCTGGGGGTTTACAATCTGAGCATCAATTTTCCACATCATTACCAAGGGCTGACTCAAAGAATCTCACATTTGGTGGCTTCCCTAAAGTTCGTCTCTCCCTCTCCATCCCCCTCCCCATCCCCTCCCCTCTCCATTCCCCTCCCCCTCCCCCTCCCCCTCCCCCTCCCCCCTCCCCCTCTCCCTCCCCCATTCCCCTTCTCCCCTCCCCCTCCCCCTCCCCCCTCCCCCTCCCCCCTCCTCCTTCCCCCTTCCCCCTTCCCCCTTCTCTCCTCCCTCTCCCCCTCCCCCTCCCCCTCCCCGTCCCCCTCTCCCTCTCCCTCTCCCTTTCAGTCTCCTTCTCCCTCTCCCTTTTGGTCTCCCTCCCTAGTCAGGATTTCTATTACTGCATTGAAGCACCATGACCAAAACTCAGGTTGAGGAGAAAAGGATTTATTTGGCTTACATGTCCAAATCAGAGTCTATCATAGAAGAAAGTCAGAACAAAAATTCAAGCGGGGCAGGAACCTAAAGGCAGGAGCTGATGCAGAGCCCAGGGAGGGGGTGCTGCTTACTGACTTGCTCCCCCTGGCTTGCTCAGGCTGCTTTCTTATAGAACTCAGGACCCCCAGCCCAGAGATGTATGGCACCACCCACTTTGGGCTGGGCCCTCCCCACTGATCACTAATTGAGAACATGCCTTACAGCTGGATCTCATGGAGGCATTTCCTCAACTGAGGCTCCTTCCTCTCTGATGACTCTAACCTGTGTCAGCTTGACATATAAAACTAGCCAGTACAACCGACCCCTGTCAACTTGACTCACAAACACATCACGACCCTTCCTTTCTTACTCATCCCCGAGATCTCACACTATAAACACAACCTGAAAAGTCCCACGGTCTTTATGAATTCAAACACATTAAAAGTTCAGTTTCTTTAAAATACCCGATCTTCCTAGGTCTTTCAGCTGTGGGTGCCTGTAAAAATCAAAATAAGATTCAATACCTTCTTCAAGAGAGAAGAGCCAGGGCACAGTCACAATCTGAACAAAGCAAAACTAAACCCCAACAGTATAAATAATTCAATGTCTGCGATCTACACATTATCTTCTGGGCTCTTCCAAGGAGCTGGGGTCGCTTCTCCAGCTCTGCCCTCTACAGCACACACAGCTTGTCTTCTAGGCTCTGGCTGGCTCCACTCCACTGCTGCTGCTGTTCTTGGTGGTCCTCCCATGGTACTGGCATCTCCAAAAACACTGGTGTCTTCTGCTGCAACTGGGCTACACTTTCACCAATAGCCTCTCATAGGCTCTCTACATAGTACCAAGCCTCAACTTCTTTGCAAGACCCCTTCAGTTCTGGGCCTTCAACCTGCCACTGAAGTTGCACCTTCACCTGTGGCCTCTCCTGGCTTCTCATAGTGCCAAGCCTCAGATGCTCTCCATGACCCCTTCATGCCTTCAAAACCAGTTTCATCTGAGTGACTCTTACACGTTACCAAGTCCTGCTGCCGGCACAAGGTATAACCTTGGCCACCTTTCGAACTGCTTCTCTGTGTTCTCAGAGTAAAGCACGTCTCAGAAGATTTCCCCTCAGTGATGTTGGAAGTCTCTTCTTAATGGATGCTAGTCTCTTAGCTCCAGCTAATTAGCACCAATTGTCTCAGTAACACAAAGTTTTCACTCCAATAGTCCTGGTATCTCATCTCGTTAATCACAGCTTATTAACAAGTCAACCAGAATCAGTACCAGTCAACCAGAATCACAGAATCTTACATCAAAGCAGCCTTGATGGAGTTTTTCATCTTCTCTCTGAAATCTTACAAGCCAAGCCTCCATCTTCCGCACTGCTCTCAACATCATTCTTACCCTCCAAGCTCCCAGAGGGCCTCCCACTGAGTTCCCAACACTCAGTGGCTTTTCTAGCCCAATGTTCCAAAGTCCTTCCACGATCCTCCCCAAAACATGGTCAGCTCTGTCAAGCAATACCCTACTACGATGGTCTTAGTTAAGAGTTTCTATTGCTGCAACAAACACCATTGCCCAAAACCGAAGTTGGAGAGGAACAGGTTTATTTGGCTTACATTCCCAGGTCATAGTACATCAGAGGAGGAAGTCAGAATAGAAACTCAAACAGGGCAGGAACCTGGAGGCAGGAGCTGATGCAGAGCCCATGGAGGGGTGCTGCTGACTGACTTCCTTCCCATGGCTTGCTCAGCCTGCTTTTTTGCAGAACCCGGAACTACCTACCAGCTTAGGGACCACACCATCCATCAAGGGCTGAGCCCTCCTTCCCCATTAATCACTAATTGAGAAAATGCCTTATTGCTGGATCTCATGGAGGCATTTCTCCAGCTGAGGCTCCTTCCTTTCTGACGACTCTAACTTGTGTCAGGTTAACACAAAACCAGCCAGTATTCTATCTAGCTACCTGTCTGTCTGTCTGTCTGTCTACCTTCTCCTCCTCCTCCTCATTCTCCTCCTCCTCTTTCTTTAGTGTTTTATGCAAGCATGTCCCTAAGTGACTCTTTCCTGATTTAAGAACCAACCCAGCCACCCCTGTCCCACCGCCCCACAGCAGCACCGAGGCTCAGCCCGTATTTTAAGGCAGGGAGGGTTGCTTCCGCAGGATGACCGGCTAGCCCTCAGAGCACAGGTGCCAGCCGCTGTCCACCTGCCCTAACGCAGGTGTGCTCAGTCTATTTCGGCCGCAGAGCGAGTGGAAGAGGCGGGAAGGTTCTGCTCTGAAGTCCTGAACAGTAATTAGAGCGTGTTTTCAAATGTATCGTCTGACAGCTTCCATAGATCATGAGGCATTTAAAACCCTTAGAGAATGCGACACTTTGATCGAATTAGTGGACTAGATCTGACAATAAACAAAATGTCTACTACGCAGATGCAAACTGGCTATGGAGACATATACCTAAAGTAAAAAGGAACTTTTTAATTCATCAAGTATGCAATATATTCTCTTATGCAAATGCAAAATGTCGTAACAA
Organism: Apodemus agrarius; assembly: GCA_964023405.1. Classification (NCBI taxonomy): domain Eukaryota; kingdom Metazoa; phylum Chordata; class Mammalia; order Rodentia; family Muridae; genus Apodemus; species Apodemus agrarius. The sequence goes on from OZ030027.1 coordinate 12,661,755, forward strand.
AGATTGTTTTTTGTTTTGTTTTATCCGTTTTGTCTTTGTTTTGTTTTGTTTTTCTGAGAGAGGGTTTTTCTGTGTAGCCTTGGCTATCTTGGAAGTCTCTCATGTAGACCAGGCTGGCCTTGATCTCACAGAGATCCACCTACCACTGCCTCCCAAGTGCTAGGATTAAAGGCGTTCGCCACCACCGCCACCCAGCTCATGACAAAAATTCTTTAAAAAACAAAAAGTTGCACAACATTACTTACCCACCAAAGCAGAAGGTGAGAGACAGAACACGTGTCTGAAATAAAGAAACGTAAATTCTGGTCACATCTCTGTCAAGGGCCTCCAACCTATAACCTCTCGGAGTCTCCTTTTTAATCTGTCAGAATTCCTTCACAATAAGGAATATGTCTTTCTTCTTCATTTATAAAAACGTTCTAGGTAAAAACAAGGAACGTGTGTAAGACTTTTCTGTGTCCTCTCTTTACATTAGAATTTTACACATTTCCCCTCAAAGTAAATAATATCCCCAGTTCTAAGACCGACCTGACTGACGTTACTCCACTGTACATTTGATTCTTGTCAATCCTGATCTCGTGTTAGTAGACCTTAGGAAGACATGACTGACACCTAGATTCTGGAAGTACGTGGATGAAAAATGGAAAATGTTTTCATTATGAAACCTCAAACGGTAGAGCACGCTGTATTAAACCTCAAATAGCAACATGTAAGGGACACCATACACAAAACACACCTAAAATTGGAGTATATGACTTCCTTAGCTATCTTTATAAAGAGTGTGTGTGTGTGTGTGTGTGTGTGTGTGTGTGTGTGTGTGTGTGTAGGTCCTGTACTTGTAGAGACCAGAGGACAATGCCAGGTGTCTTAACCTCTCTCCACGCTTCGAGACAGGCTTGATATTTTGGCCAGATTGACTGTCCTGCAAACCCTCAGGATCCTGTCTTTGCCTCCCCAGGGTGGAATTACAGACATGCGCCTTCTAACATGGCCAGGCTTTGTGCATGGATGCAAACTCCGGGTGCTCACTCGTATGCAGCAAACATGTCACCAACCGAGCGGTCTCCCTGGATTTGCATTTTTCTTTTACCCCTTCCCTTGGTTTGGTGTGGGATCCATTCCACTTCTTGTCGATGTGAATCCTGACCTGCTGGTCACCTCAATTAAGATGTGGCCTCGAGTCGAAGCAAGGAAGGCATTTTTCAAGTTGCTAGAAGGACACTGCCAAGCATTTCCCCACACAAGGTCCCCTTGTGTTTTGTGTTGTGTTTTGTTTTCGGCACCTTGTGGACCACTAATTGGAGTTTGCATATTCAACTGCCAAGTAGCAAGCATTCCTTCGAAGTGGGTGGGGTTCACACTTCCCTTCAGAGTCAATGAAAAGAGGTCAGGCCGGGGAAAGGGCAGGACAACAGACAATGTTCCTCCGAGGAATAGAGAAGGACCTCCTGTCTAGTTCTCTTTTTCTCCAGAGGGAGAAATTGAAGTGCATTCTGATGGGAATGTTTGTTAGTGATTTTAACCCTAAAAGCTGTGTGCTCATTACCCCCACGGTGCTCCACTACTAAGGTAAGGGTGACAGGGCTGGAAGTCAGGGTGTGGGCCGAGGCCTGTGAGTGCAGGATCCTGAGCAGGGACCAGGGGCAAGAGGCCGAGGGTGAACTCTCCCTCTGGGCAGATCCAACCTACTCTCCTTGAAAGACTGGGTCTGGCCATATGAGGGTAGAAAGACAGGCCTGGGAGATGGCAGCGTGAGCACTGAGGAAGGATTTCAAAAGCTGGACTGAGTGTGACCCCAGACAGAGCATCCTGAAGGCTTCCTTCAGCCTCAATCCTTAAAGGAAGCTATAGTGCTCCACTATGTTCATAGCAGCCTTATTTATAATAGCCAGAAGCTGGAAAGAACCCAGATGTCCCTCAATGGAGGAATGGATACAGAAAATGTGGGTATATTTACACAATGGAATACTACTCAGCAATTAAAAACAATGAATTCATGAAATTCTTAGGCAAATGGTTGAAGCCGGAAAATGCCATCCTAAGTGAGGTAACCCAATCACAAAAGAACACACATGGAATGCACTCACTGATAAGTGGATATTAGCTCAGAAACTCTGTATACCCAAGACACAACTCACATATCAAATGATTCCCAAGAAGAAGGAAGGAGAGGGCCCTGGTCCTGGAAAGGCTTGATGCAGCATTGTAGGGGATGACCAGGACAGAGAAGTGGGAGGGGGCTGATTGGAGAATGGGCGGAGGGAAGTGGGCTTATGGGACTTATGGGGAGGGGAGAACCGGGAAAGGAATGCAGGTCCAATATAGTTTAATTTTTTAATAGAAATGTGCAATTTTATAAGCATTTAATCAACAACTAGAAATGTGTTATCTGTCAGAAATGCTTAAAATTAATAGCCAATCAAAATAAACTCTTTCCGAAGGATCATTTCTACCATTTTGAAAGACTTAGTTCTATAAATAGTTATATAATATATTTGCGTGTGTGTGTGTGTGTGTGTGTGTGTGTGTGTACATATATGTGTGTAGATATAGATAGATAATTTTGTGTATTTGTTCTCTTGCTCTCCCTGCTCCGTACCACACACTGAGGATTGAGCCAGTGTCCCCTAAATGGCAGGTCAGGTTTCTACCACTTTATAGCTTTGTTTTTAACTCATGTGTTAACAATCTAAATATCTGGCGAGGATGTGGAGAAAGAGGAACACTCCTCCACTGTTGGTGGGATTGCAAAATGGTAAAAACCACTCTGGAGATCAGTGTGGCGGTTCCTCAGAAAATTGGGCATGTCACTTCCAGAGGACCCTGGCATACCACTCCTGGGCATATACCCAGAGGATTTCCCCTGCATACAATAAAGACACATGCTCCACTATGTTTATAGCAGCCTTGTTTATAATAGCCAGAAATTGGAAGGAGCCCAGATATCCCTCAAAAGAGGAATGGATACAGAAAATGTGGTATATTTATACAATGGAGTACTATTCAGCAATTAATTAATTAAAAATAATGAACTCATGCAATTTGTAGGTAAATGGTTAGATCTGGAAAATATCATCCTAAGTGAGCTAACCCAATCACAAAAGAATACACATGAAATGCAATCACTGATAAGTGGATATTAATGAGCCCAGAAGCCCTAAATACTCAAGGCACAATTAGCAAGTCAAATGACTCCCAAGAAGAAGAAAGGAGAGGACCCTGGGCCTGTAAAGATTGGATCCAGTTTTGTAGACCCAGAACAGAGAAATCGTGGGGGGCAGGGGGAATGATTGGGGAATAGTGGGGGGGAGAGGAATTATGGGACATATGGTGGGGGGGGAACTTGGAAAGGGTAAAACCTTTGGAATGTAAACATAGAATATAGAAAATAAAACTTAAATAAAAAAAAAACAATCTCAATATCTTCATGGAGAACCAACTCCAAGATTAGTAGTCTCGATAAAAAATATCCCAGAAGTCTTCCACTACCAGCCTTCAGATGAAGATGTGGAACTCTCAGCTCTGCCTGCCCGGATGCTGCCATGCTCCTGCCTCGAGGATAATGGACTGAACCTCTGGATGGATCTGACCAGCCGTCTGGGTACCACCCACCGACCGAGAGGAACCGTTCTTCGTGCAATGATTGAAGCCATAAATTTGAGAATCCTGGATGTGCCTCCACCCTCTGATTGGCATCTGTTATACACCTAAGCCATACTGGAAAGTCCAGAAGAAAAAGCGCCCAGAGCAGGGACACACTTGGGAACTCGAACGTTTGGGGGGGGGGTACAGCTGGGCTCTTGTCGAACCTGGAAACACGAGGGGGAAATGACGCTGAGATGATGAGAAAATCAACAGCTAGTGCTACCAATCCGAGCCATTTGCGTGTGGCGTCGAGCACTGCTCTGTGCCTTACATGGGTGACAGTGGAGACGGTGTCTACGCTGCGAGGCCTCTGTCGGCGATACAGATGGTTGCCTTCCACGAGCAGAGTCGCTACTCTGCTAGCTAGCTGCACCAAAAACTGCACAAATTCACCTACCATTGTGAAGGTTTCTCTGGCCAGTCCCGGGGTAATGCCATCTGCACCTGAGCCCGTCTCTGCTCCAGAAACTTGTGAAGAACCCAAGGAAAGAGAAAATCGCGAGACTGGCAGATCCCAGATGAGCCAGTCCGTGTCCTTGACATGGTAGCCAGGTTGGAATCTGAGTTGCCTGAAGCACCAGGGCCAGCGGGAACCTGGGAGCTTGTCACGGAATAACTGCTTCCGTCGAACTGTAGGCGGGGTGCGGCTCACAATCGGTTCTCGGGCCAGTGATGAAATGGAGAGGGCTCTGCGGACACACCCGACACTCAGGGGCACCCCTCGCAGCCGGTATCTGTGGGTGAAGGACCCTCCATAGCTGGCCATCCTTCTGCCGGGGAGCAGTCCTGGGGTGGTACCTCTCAGAGCTGTCCCTCATTGCCAGCAGGTGTGAGCTTCCGTCCGGACAGCACAGAGTTAGAGCCGGGTCCGCAAACAACCGTGAAGAACTGCAGCCGGGGTGACGGCGAAATGGCAGAGGGAGGTGATGAATTGCCTACAGATGCCGTCAGTTGTCTAAGCAGAGAGCTTGTAACACTCGCAAACCGCAGTCCTGAGCAGAAGCAAGAAGCTGTGTGCACAGTAGAGAAAGCCCAGCCACCTGCTTTAGACTCTCTTCAGGAGCCTCTTTCTGGGATGCTGTTCTTTCGGTCACCTGGTCAGGACCAGCAAGAGCACCCCTAGTGGAGTGCACACCCAGCCCCAGAGGCCTCAGAGGGAGGCAGGATGCGGGAGTTTTGACTGCCAGGCAGGGATCAGGCTCTGGGAAGCCTGGAAGTGCAGTGTGAGGTCCCGGGGACAGGGGTGGGGAGAGTCCCAGGGCCCGCAGGGAGGCCAGGGCTGTCTAGTGCTTTATCATAGCAGTAGGAAAGTAACTAAGACACACGTTGCATCTTACTTACTTTTTAATTGATTTGTTTATTTGAGGGGGAAGGTATATGGTATAAGTAGGTCAAAATATAAGTTAAAGTTTTCTTAACCTACCCTATAAATCCTGAGTTGAATTGGAGTTGCCAAGCCTGGTAGAAGGTGCCTTAACCCACTGGGCAATCCTACCAACCAGCACATTATGTTTTAAAGAACAAAAGCCTAAAAGACCCAAGGCAAGGTTTAAAATGAATGTAAGAAAAAGCTAAATCTAATTGATAAATACAAGTTTGATATGATATCAAGAATATCATTGAAAGTGGATCAAGCCCTTAAATCTCTTTGGACTAAAAAAAGACCATCACATTTGAATGTCTGGGCTATTATTTTACAATAGTACCCAGTCAGATTATGTATATATATATATATATATATATATATATATATATCTTGCTTTCAGTCCTTCATTTTATTTCATAGTGCATATGATGATGTTAATGTCCAGTAATCAATACTGTAAATCAGGTCCCTGGGTGACATGTTTTGAGAGAGAGAAAAATAAAGTGACCTTGAACTGTACCTTTTTAAAATATCAATACTTCGGGCTGGAGAGATGACTCAGGGGTTAGGAGCACTGACTTCTCTTCCAGAGGTCCTGAGTTCCATTCCCAGCAACCACATGGTGGCTCACAACCATCTGTAATGGGATCTGATGCCCTCTTCTGGTCTGTCTGAAGATAGCAACAGTGTACTCATAATAAATAAATCTTTAAAAAAGAAAAGAAATGCTTTAAAAAATATCAATACGTGACTGGTGTAGGACAACATTTCAGACATGCATTTATTCCTGAAGTCGCTTAACTTTTTTAAAAAGAGCTATTCTGTCTACTTTACATTAGTAAAATGAACACTGATAAGTGAGACATGCGATCTGATTACCTTTATTCCATCACCAACCCAAATCAGCACATGGTTTGACCTTCCTCCAGGATGGAAATCCTTGAGTCCTAAAGACTGAAACTAAAGAAAAAATCTACTAAAGTCAGTAGAATCAAGTTTTGTTTGGACTTACATAGGAATCAGACCCCAAACTCTTGCCCAAAATGAACAATTGGAATCCCTGTTGAGGTTTTTAAAAGTCTCCACCACCCCCTCAAGTGTTCTACGTTTTACACAACTCAGCACTTCCAAACCAAGCCAGAATGAGGAGCCCTGAGATCCCTGTGGTCGGCCATTTCCCAAGTATTCCAAACCCACGCCCGGACCAGGACACTCCAGGAATCTCATCAGAGCCTTGACCCCAGGAGGTTTCTAGTTCCATTTCCAAACCATAGAGGTTTGGAAAAGACCTCCGTGAACCTTCCACCCGGCCTCTGGTTCATCCACAAGGCCGCTTCAAGCACTCACCTAAGATCCACATGTTTTACTATACGGCAAAGTTAATGTGCCATGGACAGCATAAGAAACTTGGCTGGGACCGGTCAAGATGGTTCCGTTTAACAACCTAATAAATATATTGGAATGAGCAATGAAAGCAAAATTACAGAGACTGCCTTGTAGCTTGGCTGTGGAGTTTCTCCAGCCAACCTCAGCCCTCACCTCAGCATCATCGCACAAAGCTCGGAACCACTAAAGCAACAGAGAGGTTGGACAAGAGAACGTAGTTCAGTGGTAAAGTGCCTGCCTGGCTGGCGCTCCCAAGGCCTTGAGTTGGAGCCCTAGCACCACAAATGCACAGAGTTAAGTAGATTTAAAAACACAATGAGGTTTAAGTCTGTAGCGTTCGTGATTTTCACTTTAAAGTCTTAGAAAGGGGAGATGGCTCTCTTTGCAATAACTTCATAAACCCCTAAAAATTAGACTACTCTGAGTCTAATTGGTAACATGATACGTAAATGATGTCATTTAAGGGAGGTTGGGGAGGTGGCTGAGCCAGTAAAAAGCTCAACACGCAATCTTAAAGACCTTAACCCATGTTAAAAAAAAAAAAAACATGCATGGTAGTACATACCTATTTATAAAGGCTCCTGGATGTATAGCCTGGGTGAGTTACTGTCTATTTTACATTATTCATGTAAAAGCCTTCATTGTGGCCACCTGGACTGTGAAACGCCAGGCTGACTTCAGTGTGAATACCACCAATTCAGACACATCCTTAAAACACTTTCAGTAGAAAATGTCATAAGAAGGAGGACCCAACTACACTATCAGAGTGGACTACTGGAGGTCTGGCGACAGACTGGTCTCTGCGGCTCAGTGGCCAGACAGCCTGCCCAAGTCCATGAGCCCCAGGGAGAGACCTTGTCTCAAAAAACAAAGTGGGCAGCTGCCTTAGTCAGGGTTTCTATTCCTGCACAAAACATCATGACCAAGAAGCAAGTTGGGGAGGAAAGGGTTTCTTCAGCTTACACTTCTACACAGCTGTTCATCACCAAAGGAAGTCAGGACTGGAACTCAAGCAGGTCAGGAAGCAGGAGCTGATACAGAGGCCATGGAGGGATGTTACTTACTGGCTTGCTTCCCCTGGCTTGCTCAGCCTGCTTTCTTATAGAACTCAAGACTACCAGCCCAGGGATGGTATCACCCACAAGAAAATGCCTTACAGCTGGATCTCATGGAGGCACTTCCTCACCTGAAGCTCCTTTCTCTGTGATAACTCCACACACACACACAAAACCATCCAGTACAGCAACTCCTAAGAAATGACACCCAAGATTAACCCCTGGCATTCACATGCATGTACATACACATGGACGTGCACTCACAGAACAAAAAGTACACGTCATTTAAAGAGCAAATGAAATGAGCCTGTGGCAAGAAGTATAGCACAATAGGAGCCAGGAGTGAGTACACACACACACACACACACACACACACACACACACACACCGGGTGAGGGAAGAGAGAGAAAGAGACAAAGAGGTAGAATACTCTATGGGGCAGACCTTATAACCGTTTTTTTTTATTTTTTTTTCAACATATGAGTTCAAGGAACACAGTTCGTGCCTCTTGATGGCGAAACAGAAAATAAATCAGAGATGGGGGGCAGGGAGGGGAAAGGTACAAGAGAGAAGAGGTTAACGTTGCCACTGGTGATAAGACAGAACCAAACAGGACTCATGATAAGGAAAAGGCTCAGAGTATTAGCTGACTTTTTAATTTTGCCGTCTGCTTGTCTACTGCTCTTAAGAACGTCTTATACTGACTGTACTTGACTTTAGTCAGTTCTACATGAGATTTGTGATGCTACACTACCCTTTGAGAAGACAGCCCACAATCCCTGGGCAAGTGTTTCAGAAAGGCACTGGACAGACCGCTGGCCGTTCTAGACGTGGATGACCTGGCCAGCTTTCAAACTGTCATTGCATTCCTTTCCTGAGAAAGGTCACGGGAGAGTTTTTGACAGAGTGATGCAGTTGATATTTAGACTCCTGGCTTCCTGGCCTGGCTTCAGTTGAGCTGGAGGCCAGCCTTCCGAGAGGGAAGTCAGCCTGGTTGCTATGGTGGATGGTGTCCTGACAACAGACACGGGTCAGGTGTCAGGTTTTGATCTCTCAGCCTTGGCTTAGGCTCTTGCTGGAGTTGGTCATGTGTCTCCTGCTGGCTCACCTGGACATCCTGAGAGGAACAGCTAAGAGCCACTCAACATATCCTTCACATTTTTTTTTTGAAGGACCTCTCCCTGGGAGTATGGTTTACTGTGGTCAGTCTGCTCTAAGAACGTGGCTGGTTCCTCCTTATTTACAGCACGCTTTACTGAAAGTGGTACGATTTCACAGTCCAGGTGCCCTTTGGGTATCTTAATAGCACCACAGCTAGGGCCAAAACCAGGGACTTGTGTGTGAATAATGTGGATGATACGGTAACATCACATGTGAGTATATGTCTGAGAGTCTCTGTGTGCCGTGCAAATGATCCTGAGATTACAGGTATTAAAGGCTCTCTCTCTCTCTCTCTCTCTCTCTCTCTCTCTCTCTCTCTCTCTCTCTCTTTGGTTTTTTTGAGACAGGGTTTCTCTGTGTAGTCCTGGCTGTCCTGGAACTCACTCTGTAGACCAGGCTGGCCTCGAACTCAGAAATCCACCTGCCTCTGCCTCCCAAGTGCTGGGATTACAGGTGTGTGCCACCACGCCCGGCTAAGGCTCTCTTTTTTGTTTAAAGAATGTAGTTGGGTTGATTCATCAAAAGTGGACACTTGATCTCCCTGTTCACAAGATTAAAGGCATCTGTATTAGTCTGGGTTCTCTAGAGTTACAGAATGTATGGGCAGTCTCTTTGTAGTTAGGGAATTTGTCGATGACGTACAGTCTGTAGTCCAACTCTCCAACAGTAGTCAGCAGCAGCTGTGGATGGAAGTCCAAGGATCTTGCAGTTGCTCAGTCCCACGAGGCAAGCTGGCAAGGAAGAATAAGTCTTCCTTCTTTCAATGTCCTTATATATGTCTCCAGTAGAGGGTGTAGCCCAGATTAAAGGTGTGTGTCTCCATGCCTTTAATCCCAGATGATCTTGAACTGGAATCCATAGCCATAACCTGGGATTAAAGGTGTGTGTCTCCATGCCTTTAATCCCGGATGATCTTGAACTGGAATCCATAGCCACTATGCTTCAAGATCTCCTTGCTAAGTCCAGGTCAGAAACTTATATCTCTGAGCCTCCAGATTAGGATCACAGGTGAGCCTTCCAATTCTAGATTGTAGTTCATTCCAGATATAGTCAAGTTGACAACCAGGAATAGCCACTACAGCATCTATATCAATATTCTGAAGATAACATAACAAAATACCACAGGCAGTTTAGCATTTGTTTCTTGAGGTTCTGCTCAAGGTGTCTGAAATGCATAACTTCCTGTAGCCTCTCTCCTTGACTTCTAGATGGTCATCTTCTTTATCATATCAAAGGCCTCATCCCCAAATAAGCCACAGTCTGAGGTGATGATGGTTCAGACCAAAGACACACATAGCATAAATCTGTATTGCATCATCAGTAGGTCAGCACACCTCATAAAAACTTGTTGTGAAAATAAAAGGCAAAATCATAGAAAAATGAAACTTCACCAGAAAACCTGCATGTGAGGCAAATGAAAACATCTCACAGTCTTAATTCCTCAGTGGACAATTCATTGCCCTGTCACTCCAGAGACGAAGGAGAATTTGACAAAGCTGGATTTCTTTCCTCTATATAAAATTATTTCTTCATTAACTCTGATGAGGAAAAGGTTCTAAACCAACTTTGAAATTCCAGCAGTGCTTTTCCTGATGACTCTGATCCCTTCACACCACAATCTCATTCTTTCTCTTTGGCTTTTCTCTCTCCCGAGGGCGTTTACATCTCACTATCATGAGAGTGTGTTTCAGATGATGTTCAGCTTGAATTGTTGAGAGAATCAAAGGACCGTGGAAACCACAAAATTATCTTGATCTTCTCCGACATCTAGAGATGACAGAAGTTCTTACTAATATTTTAACGTTAAAAGTGTTAGACCCAGAGTTCAGTTCTCCGCAGCGTCTCTCAACAAAAGGCAAGGCGTGATAAATCAATATTGCCCAAGACCGGTGATGCCGTCTCTTTGTACATACTAAATGGGATGATTTAGAGAAGGCACTGTGGCAAAGATGCTCCGTTATCCCTCAGTGCTGTGCTATATTTAATATATCTGTCTGCGGTCTGAGTGTTCAGACTTGCAATTGCCGATGCTTTATCACTTAGAACCCTCCTCCTGTAGCTGAGAAGGGCCAAGTGCTTGCTTTGTAAGTATAAGGATGTTGAGTCCAGGCCTTCGGCAGCTGTGTAAACATCTGGGTGTAGTGGCACGTGCTTGGAATCCCTAAATGGGGAGGCGGAGTCAGGAGAATCTTGGGGGACTTGGTGCCAGCCAAGCTAGTCAATTACCGAGCTCCTGATTGAGTCCCCGCATAAAGCCATCTAATACTGGGCAGGGTGTGACTACATACTGCCATCCAAGGCTCCTGCCATGCCTGCGTTTTGATACCAGTCTTCATGACTCAGTCACATAGTTTCTCTAATCGTGCTTTCCTCTGTGGGCTGCACCTCTCATTAGAATGACCTCTGAGCACGATTGATTCTTCCTTTGACAAGCATTACCTAGGAGACATGACACATTCTTATGGGATGGGATGCTACCTTAGAGGGAGCTCAAGTCACCCCCACATCCCCAGTAGGAGTGAGTATGGGCTAAACCCCACGCGGGAGTGTGCCCTGCTCTCCCGTCCCCATTGTCAGGGTCATCTAGAAGCTGTGTTCTCCCAAACACGGGATAGAAGAAAACAGAGAATAAAAAAAAAAGATGAGAGAGAAGGTGAAAAACAGAATTTCACATTGAAGGAAGGAAGAACGGGTGGCCAGAATTAGCCATGACAAACAGATTTAGGTCTTTAGGCAGAGTGAACAGGAGTGGACAGATTTAGACTCTGCTACGCTCCACAGTATCAATGTGATTAATGCTATTTCAGACACACGGAGAAACAAGCAAGCAAAAGTGAAATTGTGCATAAAGAGGAAGGAAAATACAAATATAGGAATATAGCGCAGGTGTAAGATGTTAAGACTATCATGAATTTAGGACTTAAAATTATAATGATCGGGTGTTAAAAATTGCAGAATTTGGGGAAGATATACAGGAAGGTCGTGCAGAGTGTAAATTCCTAGTCTTTAGTATCATAATAGGAAAATGTGGATATAAATATGCTACTTACAAACAAGAAAGCCAACACAACAAAGGAAATCTCAGTCTACCGAAGTAATTCCCAATAGTGGATATGTCTAGGAATTGGAGTAGTGTTGAGAAAGAGAACTAATTTGAGTTATGGTAAGCCTTGCAATGTTAGCTACCTCAATTACTTAGTTAAAAATTAAAATTACAAGGGCTGGAGAGATAGCTCAATAGTGAAGACCACGGGCTGCTCCTCCAGAAGACCTCATTTCAGTTCCTAGCACCAGTATGAAATAGTATTTTAATCCCTACTAAAGCATTAGGTCTTCCCAAATGCAAGGCTTTATCAGTGGATTTTTGGAAACAATTGCGAAGTTGTGTGATAGTCCCCGCGCCTTTTTGTCTGTTGAGGAGGTTCTACTAATCTGGATTTTTATGACTTAAAAGTACAGGACATTTCATCTAAGTGTGATCTGAAATGAATATGAGTGTGACTGGAGCTTCAGTCTCACACACAGGTTGCCATGATCATTAAAACCCAACGGAGTCATCATATTGCTAATTCAAACCTGGCCAGGCTTCCGGATTCTAATCTCCTCCCAGGGTGAAGTGAGGTTAGCCACTGGCTGGAATGTTCAGTTGAGTTGAATGTGACCTGATTCCAGGATTCGTGTGAGCTGCGTGCTCTAGGGTGATGAACTGAAGACAGGGGGAGGGAAGGGAGGAATAGAGAGAGAGAGAGAGAGAGAGAGAGAGAGAGAGAGAGAGAGAGATCACATGAAGCTGGTGTACATCTTAACAGTAGCTTGTGATCCTCTCCTGCAAAAACCACTCAGCTGAGAGTTGTCAATGTCCTACCAAGATAGAACTTTTCACTGTATTTCCAAGGAGCACTCACCAGGGAAAGAATCCGATGTCAGGGAAGGCCGGATGTGAGCTCTATGCCTCTTTTAGATGGTTGGTGGATAAGTGTATTCTTAGCGTGTCTTTTCGATACCTAAGACCTGCCGTTGATCGACTTAAAGAAAGTAGACAAGAATGCCTAGCTAACAACTAGGTGACCCGTCCCTACCCCTCTGCTCACCTCATTAACTCCCGGACACAGCTCAGTATCAGAGAAAACTTTGCTATCTGAGGATCTCAGCTCCAGACATGTTGCCACAAGACTGTCTTAGAGTTCAAATGTCCATTAATATATATTTAAAAATCAAAAAAAAGAGCTGAAGCATAAAGAATATAAATGAAAGGAAGAAAAGGCACTGTGGTTTGTTTGTTCTGTCTTTAATTAGCGATGTCAACACACATTTATGTGTCAAAACCTGCCCGGATTTCAAATACACCTCTTTGGGCAGTATCGATAATATAATAAGGATAGCTTAGAAGTTCAATATACATTTTAAGCAGTAGTATCAAAGTTTTAAGTTTGTAAGCATTTATTTGATTTATTTTAAATAAAAACACAAAGTGCAAAATCCTAGGACCCAGAAAGATTCTCTTCTGCTAGTGTCTTTTCAGATCTATCTGAATGGACACACATAAAACTTTGTGTAAATGAGATCCATACTGGTCAAGCTGTTGTCTAACATGGATATTGAAAAAAAATCTTAAATAATTAGACAAGCTTTGATCAGACTTGAAAATACTCTGACTTTTTGTTCTGGCTTTTAAAATGTTACTTTGTATACTCAATATATCTGTTTTACACAATAAGATTGCATCTTCAGGGCTGGAGAGATGGCTCAGCCGTTAAGAGCACCAACTGCTTTTCTAAAGGTCCTGAGTTCAAATCCCAGCAACTACATGGTGGTTCACAGCCATCCATAACAAGTTCCAACTCCCTCTTCTGGAGTATCTGAAGACACTCTACAGTGAACTTACAAATAATAAATAAATAGTCTTTGAAAGAAAAGATTATATCTTCAAACTGCACTACTTGATACAGTAGTCATTATCCATGTGTTTATTTAAAATAGTGAAAATTGAACAAAATAGGACTGGCCGCATCTCAGTAGCTCGGTAGTTCCGCTGACAGGTACGGAGCTATACAACACGGATTCGTCGCATCACTGTGGAGATGTATTGGACAGGGATGTATTAGAAACAGATGTTCCTCAGACACGGACCACTGAAAGGCTGAGGTTTGATTTACCCACCAGGGTTTCCCAAGTATTTCCAAACGTGACTCTTGCCAACATTGCATAGGGTTAAACCCCAACTTTGGCAGCCAGGAAGTCACAACCGCTTGGATGAAGAGGCGAAAAGAAAGATGTCCTTCACTGTTGCAGAGATCTCTCGGGGAGCATGACTCCCAGCTGCTCTGGTGATCAGAAAAACTCTCTCCTTAACAGCCGCGCCGTACTCACTTGAGATGTCACGGTTCCTTGCATGCTTGGGATCGAGTGTGAAGATCGAAGGGCAGCCTGCTCCCACCAGACTGAGACGCATCACACGAAAGCATGGGAAAATCACTCCAAATGGCAGAATATAAATAAGACGAGGCCAATTAGAGAACAGCGGGGTCTGGGAACCGGATCTGACCGGCCACCCACCTGCAGTTCCCTGGATTTTAACACGATGGTGGTGGGGGTGGGGCGCGAAAGAAGAACTAGATCTCCGAGTGTTTCAGCGTGATGTTCTCAAGCTAAGCAAACATCCTCCCCTCTCCTTGGGTCCCTGCGTCCCTGGAGAACAGAATGCAAAATCAATTTCCAGACTTTTTCCGTTAATTTGAGAAGATAAACTTTCACATTTTTTTTGGACTAAGCCCCTGGAGTTACATGCTCTCCAATGTCACACAAGTCTCCCCTTCCCCGCCCCCAAGTCTCTCGGGGTGGGGGTGGGGGTGGGGGCGGGCAGGGGTGGTGTTAAAAGTTTGGCAAAGAGGACAAACATTCCCAGAGAAGATTTCTTTTCCTTCCTTCTTCCACTTAAGATTTCATGTCCCCATGAAATGGCCTTCCAGGATCTCGTTTCCACTGTCTCTTCCTCCAGTCCCAGAGAAAGCATAGACGCAGAACCAACAGAGATTTTCACTTTCTTATTATCATTATTATTATTGTTGTTGTTGTTGTTTTCTATATTCTTTGTTTACATTCCAAATTATTTTCCCTTTCCAGGTTCCCCCCTTCCCATAAGTCCCATAAGCCCTCTTCCCTCTGCCTGTTCCCCTATCAACACCCTCCCACTCCTCTGTCCTGGCAATCCCCTACAATGCTGCATCAAGCCTTTCCAGGACCAGGGCCCTCTCCTTCCTTCTTCTTGGGAATCATTTGATATGTGAGTTGTGTCTTGGGTATTCAGGGCTTCTGGGCTAATATCCACTTATCAGTGACTGCATCCCATGTGTGTTCTTTTGTGATTGGGTCGCCTCATTTAGGATGACATTTTCCATTTCCAACCATTTGCCTAAGAATTTCATGAATTCGTTGTTTCTAATCGCTGAGTAGTATTCCATTGTTCGTGAATTCATTCTTTCTAATGGCTGAATAGTACTCCATTGTGTATATATACCACATTTTCTGTATCCATTCCTCCATTGAGGGACATCTGGGTTCTTTCCAGCTTCTGGCTATTATAAATAAGGCTGCTATGAACATAGTGGAGCATGTGTCCTTATTGCATGCCGGAGAATCCTCTGGGTATATGCCCAGGAGTGGTATAGCAGGGTCCTCTGGAAGTGTCATGTCCAGTTTTCTGAGGAACCGCCAGACTGATTTCCAGAGTGGTTGTACCAGCTTGCAGTCCCACCAGCAGTAGAGGAGTGTTCCTCTTTCTCCACCTGCTGCCAACACCTGCTGTCTCCTGAGTTTTTAATCTTAGCCGTTCTGACTGGTGTGCGGTGAATGGGTTTCTCCAAACAGTTTGGTTCAACTCGAAGTCTGCAGAAGATGCGAACTCACCCCTCGCTTTCCTCTACTTTCCAAGCCTTCTTTGTTCTGTGGGTACCTGTTTGTCCTGGGGAGTTGTCCAACCATCCATCCTCAGGAACAGCCTTCGGAAGGGCTAGGGCCTTTATTTTCAATTTTGTTCATGTCTTTGCTTAATAAACATTTGTTCAGCAGCTGTTATGTGCTAGAGGAAGAGCTAAGTGCCATGTTTACAAACAATAAAAAGAAAAGTATGACCCTATCTCAAGAGAGAAGGAAGTGAGGGGAAGGAGAAGACAGAAAGAGAGGGAGGGAAGACGACTGGAGAGAGAGAGTACTGTCTTTAACGAGTTCTAATGGGAAAGAGAACACGTGGTAAGCGCCAGGATGGAGCCCTGCACGGAGGAGGGGCATCCGTTGCAAAATGGACGACGCCGGCAGGCATGTGATCCAAGATGGCTCCCTCCAGGAGAAGCCATTTTGCTCTGAGTTTTAAAAAAAAAAAAAAAAAAAAAAAAAAAAAAAGTAGCTATAAGTTCATCTCCCTGTGAGGTCAGGTAGGAACCTCTCAGCACAGGGACAGTGAGAGGGAAATGTGTGTGGCACAGTTAATTCTCATTACAAAAAAGTTGCCTCTCAGATCAGTGAGTGTTCTGTTCTCTGGGCTTCGGCAAAGTGACGCGGCAGTTAAGGCGACAGAGTTTGACAGGGCCGGATGGAGCAAGCCCTCCGGTCCACGCTGACCGTGATACAAAGCTCTGTGAGAGTTTCAGACATGGAGTAATAAGAGTGTGTCACTTTGGGGGAGGCTCCCGCGGCTTAGCTGCACAGGGTGGACAGTGGGAAGCATGGGGAGGAAGAAGGGAGGAAAAATGAGACCCAGAGAATACACTAATGCCTCAGCCACAGTTGGAACATAGAGTCAAGGAAGTAAAATCATCAAGATGATGACGGACGATTGGGAGGATTTGCAAGACATTTGGGTAATTAAAACCTTAACTTAGTCAAATACTCCTTCGAGATTCATCTTGAGGGAGAACACTTATTCGTAGCCTCTCTACCCCCCACCTAAAGTATGCATCGAGACTCTTAAGAAATGAAAAGAGTATCTTTTCTACGTGTGGCCCAGTTAATCCTCATTCCAAAATAAATCGCCTCTCAGGTCCGTGCTCTGTTCTCTGGATTTCAGTGATCCTCCCAAAAGAGCCAATAAGCAAAGGAACCTAAGACTTCAGGACTTCATTTGCTATGTAGAAGTTTTTGGTTTTTTTTTTTTGTTTGTTTGTTTGTTTGTTTGTTTTTTGTTTTTTTTGTTTTTTTTGTTTTTTTTTTTTTTTTGTCATCACAAGGCACTTCCACCCACTTAAACACCTGTGTCTACTGAGGTTTGTTCTGCTGAGTATTAGAGGTAGAACAGACAGAAAGCTAAGCAGGTTGACGCCTGTACTTAGGCGGAGTGAGGCAGTTCTGAGTTCAAGGCCTGCCCAGGACACATAATAAGACTTGGTCTCAACAACCAAAATACTATCAGGAAGAAGAAGAGGAAGGATAGAATTCACATTCTCAGCCTACGTGTGCATTTGTATGAATTTGTATTTTTGTTGTTGTTGTTGTTGTTGTTTTAGTGTTTACTTGGTCATTAGCAGCAGATCTCACACCGTAGCATAAATAGGAATTGGTTGGAGGGCCCAACACAGCGTCCATGATTCATGAGGTCTATGAGAGAAGGAGCATGAATTTACATCTCTAGCAGTCTCTGTGCTGCCAGCGAGGCTAGCCCGAGAGCTACACTCTCTGAGCCGTCCTTTTACAAGACTGAGAGAAACTGTGAAGCAATGCCAGGCTCTTTCCTCTGGTCTTACAGTATCTACAGCACAGAATTGACGTCAGTGGGAATTACGCAGCCCTCAAAGGTGTCATGTGGAGGCCTTGAGTGTTTATGTATGCCCGCCCCTCCGGCCTCCTGTTTTTCAGTCGCAGGCCCCGATGGGGACTGCTGTTGCTGTTTCCTCTTAAGTTGCTGCAGTTACCGCTCCTGATGAGGTCAAACGGGTCCCCGCTGGAGAGCCTTGCCAGCTGGGAGCAAACGCTCTTCTATCTGAACTTCTGCGGCTCTCCCTTCGCTTAAAGGGTGAATAAACTGGTCTCCTAACCATCTGGAGAGGGAGGCGAGAACTGTTGAGTACTAAGGAGTCTGAAGAGGCTGCGGTGGTCAGCATAAGGCCAGTCATGCGCTTAGCCTGGACCACAATAAAGATAAATGGGTAAGAAATTGCCTTGTAGTAGCACTGGGAATTTAATGGTTTGGAAATCGCTATGCTTGTTAATACATACATACACACACACATATATATGTGTGTGTGTGTGTGTGTGTGTGTGTGTGTGTGTATACATATATATGTATATATATATATATGTATATTTCTGTCAATGGGTTCAAATCATGGTTCTTGTCTTTTCTTTTTTTTCTTTTTTCTTTTCTTTTTTTAAATAATACTGTTTTCCCTGGTTTTTGTCTTCAGGTATATACTGTTTTAGTTTAACATATGAGAAATTCAAGCTTGAAATTCTTGAGTAATTCAGGTGTCAAATGGGGAAAGTAACTGTAGTGGAAAGAAGGGACAAAAATGTAAAGAATATGTAAAGAATGTTGTCAAATGAATATTGTCAGACGACTAGGTTTCTCCAGCAGGGGGCTTGTGAGACAAGAAGAGATTATTGGGGGAAAAACAAAAAACAAAAACAAAAACAAGTTTTATACCACTGGATCTGTTTGCTTGCTTGCTTGCTTGCTTGCTTGCTTTAATCAAGAGACTGGTGACATCATATGGAGATTATGGAATCATTTTGTTCATGTTAAAAAAAAAAAAAAGCTGAGTTATAATTTGCCTGTCCTGGTGACAATGGGTTAGCCTGTTTTACTGTCTTATTTCAAAACAACCAAAGTGTTTTTGAAATCTTTGCAAATCCATGACTGGCATTTTGGTGAAAATGTTGATTTGGATGGTAGTGTTTGGAGACCCTGACTAATTGTTACTAAGAATGGATAATTGAGGCCTCATCCATGGTAGTCTCACTAAGACAGTGTCCATGAAAGGTCAGAGGGTTGAGTACAGGAATCTGAGATTCCCTCCAGAAGAACAAACCACTTCGTAAACATGTGCTTCTGCTCAGTGTAAATTCTAATCCGGAAACACAGCATAAGGCTGGAACCACACAGAAACTCCCAAAGTGCCCAAGTAGGAGCCCATGACTTAGTGTCCGTATACACATATCTGAAGAGAAAATCTGACTCCATTGCAGGGTCTCGAGGTTGAACTAGTGGTGTTTTTAGGCCTCGGGAAACCATAACGGAGCGGTCTGCTACGGCGTGTTAGCTGCCACTGAAATGCCTGCAGTCTTCTCTGTCTTTCCGTATCTTTGGTGCCTTGTGATTCTGTGTGGAATACTTCCCAGCCACATGCGAAAGCCTCCCCTGAAGTTGGGAACCCAATGGTTTGGAAGAGATAGTCGAAATAAGTCAAAATATACAGTGTAAACAAGCTGGCCTTTTAGGGTGAAGTGGACTAAATTAAAGATGCTTCAGTCGGCTCGGAACAGCCAGGTTGTGATTGGCTCTGCTCCACTTACCTTTTCTTGGGTTACCTCCTCCTCCCTCCCTCCCTCCCTCCCTCCCTCCCTCCCTCCCTCCCTCCTTGCCTTTTTTTTTCTCTCTAAATCTCCCTCCTCTGCAATTCATATTTTTCCCCTTTCTTACAAAACTATACGTTCATCGTATAGAGCAGACATGTCTTTCCAGTATCAACAAATGGCCTCTGAAAATGTGGTTGTGAGTTTGGGTTGCCAAAATTTGCCTACCAGAGACTAGTAGTAACCACACCTTCTGTCCACTCTGAGTGTGACAGAATTTCCTATGTAGCCATTTCATTTGACTTAGCCGGTTAAACCATAACTATTCCTACTTCAGTGCTACTGAGGTGCGTCAGAAAGTCTCTGGGAAATCGTTTCAGACCCTTGTGTCTCCAAGTTACCTCCTTAAACGAAGCATCCCAGCCCTCTGAGAGAGGGGTGCAAATCCAAATACCCCCAATTTATTAAGAGTTAAATGAATCTCCATCGGACCGAGTGCAGAAACTGGTGGCAGACAAATCTACCCCACCTCAAATCGAATCGGACCTTGGAAAGTTCTAGTTAACGTGGATTTGAGTCCATGCTCACCTGAAGTGATTCCGTGAACTGAAGGGACCCGCGTGAAGCGTGTGCTTTTGGCCTGAGCTGAGAGGGATTGGAATACAAAGATAAAAGTAAGACTGGGAGGAGGGGGTAATCCCAAACCATCCGGTGGTGGCACACAGGCAGTGTTATGGAGTCGGTGGTTAATATACCATATGACGGGAGGAGGCTCGTTACTGTGATTTAGGATAAACATGTGTAGTCCGAGTCGGGAGGACTGATGGTAGCTGATCCGAGAGGAGGACCGGGAAGAAGCGGCCAGTGTAGCCTTCAGTGAGTCTTAGGTAGGGAAAGCAGACCTCCAGACCCAGCAGTGGACGTCTTCGGATCAGTGCGTAAAGGAGCATCCACACGAAGATGGCTTCCTCTTCCCTCTTTAGGGAGAGACGTATTTCTTGCTTGCCCATCCATCAGTGTTGGAGTGAAATTAGTCCCACTCTGTTTAGGGGTGGGGTAAATTTCATTTCCAAGTGAACAGTCTAGAAATTCTGCTGGGACCTCATTTTGTTGCCAAAGGATCCACTGCTACTCCCCTTCCTCTCCACACCCCTCTCCTTCTGGGTCTCCATTCCCAGTGACCGTGGGCCCCTGTGGTTTTGTTCTGGCGTGCACGGATGGGCCGGGCTAGGTACCTCCCTGACTTGAATGTTCATTTCCACGTTGGTCCCCAGCCCAATTGATCCTGACAATCAATCTTTCAAAACAGAAGTACTGTATCCAACACATTCTCCAAGTTCTACCGTCGTCATTGCTGATACCAGTTTTTTGTTTGGATGTTGTTGTTTGTTTGTTGTTGTTGTTGTTGATTTGTTGGCTACATTTTCATGTGATGCTCTTCTGTGCCCATACACCCAAACTACCATATCAGTATTAATCTGTCTTGAAATTGATAAGGGTTTGTGCAAAGCTAAGACATGACTGTTGTCCCCTTCTAACCCGGGTTGTTTTGCTTTTGGAAAATTCACGGGGCAACTGGGTGCTCAGTGTTCAGAGAAAGCTCGCCGTGACTGACTGACTCTTGGCTGATGGGATTAGGCAAGCAAATAGGGGGCAAACTGGCTTCCATTGGTGAGACGGTGGCTATCTGGGGAGTGCGGGGCTAAAGGGACAAGAAGGGACAGCATGTCATCCAAGTGGGCCATCCTAAAGGGAAGGGAAGCTCTCGCGTTCTCAGGACAGCTCCACTTCAGTCCCCGGGAAGTTCTGTTAGGAGTTGCATTTACTGAGTTATCTCCAAGCCCCTGTAAGTCCCGAGCCTGGTGGTACTCTAACCCACCCGGGCACACTGAAAAGCGGGGGCCACCGAGCTGCAGAGGCAAGCCAGGACTGCACAGGAGCCGTTCAAAATTCACCCAGCTCCCAGGGATCATTATTAGGGCCGGAGCTTGGCGAGTGGTTTTAGATTCTCTGCTTCCGGGTGTCTGCCCTCCAGCATCTCACAGCAGCACTGACCGCTCGTCCCCTCCCAACCCCCCCCCCCAACCTTTATCCAGCAGACAGTTACTCTGCAGCGCTGGCCGGGCACCCCACGTGCCTCTTTGATGAAAGGGGGCTCATCCTGCCCTCCCGTTGTCTGGACTTGGAATCTATGTCTGGGTCACTGGAGATCAAACCATGCGTCCTTAGTGAAAGTTCGGGTCCCCCTTCGGAGTCTGAAAAGTCTTCTCTAGATGAGTATTCCTTATCCAGTTCCAGCATAACGCGACATGTGTTTTCAATATTCCGATTCTTTCTTTAATGGTTTAAAAATATCCCCCTTATGATCTGTGCCTTTCCCCCTACACTTTCAGACTTTGATGTCACTTTGGTTGGAGCTTTACAGAAAGGCATATAACACGGTTTGAGTATATGTTGGAGGCCAGTCTTCTCTTCCCTCCACTAACACAGCTACAATTATTGACGGGAGCCATAAAACCCGCCAGACTGTGGATGCCCACTTCTTCCTTGTGTGTTCCTTACCTTGTCTTGCCTTAGAGTTAAAGATACAAAAAAAAAAAATTTTTTTTCACTCGGAACTTTAAAAATAAGTAAAACGGGAAGCACTCTTCGTGGGGACTCGGCAGCAGTGTAGAAATGTCACCAAGTACAGCCGCGTGCCCTTGCAGTCAAGGCAGACGGAGCAGCTGTTTCGAAAGAAGCTCGCTAAGCCAGCTGCTGTTCCCATTGGCGCGAGAAGGTGCCAATCACCAGCCAAACTATGGGAAGCCAATGCCAGCGTCTGAGGAACATGCCAGCTAGAAAAGAGCTTCCTTGTTCTCCTGTGTCAAAATTCTGTCTAAGATTAGTTATGAGCCCTATCCTTCCCCCCCTTCCCCTCGCCCCCCCCCCATTCTCCCATCAGAGGGTGGAATGAGAAGGGATCCTGGAGCGGGGGGGGGGGTTTGCTTCCTCTCTCATTTTTACAGTGCTATCGTCAGTAATTGCGCCGTCTATCTAAATGTTGGCTGTGGCACAGCGAAGGTTCGGTATGTTGATTAATGGTGCGTGCCTAAAAGACAGATGAGAACAACCAATTCGTCGTCTGAGGTAGACAAGTTTCACAAAGCTCTCTGTGAACTAGAGGTGTTGGCTAACCAAAAAAAAAAGAAGAAAAAAGTACTTCAAAATATCCCATCGAAACTTTGTTAATTCCAAGCAGGGAGAAAGGGCAAAGCATTTTTGCCTGATTCTGTTTAACCTCAAAGGACAAAGAACGACAGGGACATTTAACCTCCAAATTATTGTGACATAAATTCAGTCAGTTCCAGAAAAGAGAGTCCTAATTAGCTCTCTCTCTCTCTTTTTTTTTAACTCTATGGAACTATTTGTTTGTTTTGAAATCCAAAAGCGTTGACCTAGACTCCCAGAAAGCAAGAAGCTTCGGAGACCTGTCGAGACGACTCAGCCAGTGCAGTGTAGGAGGAGCGGAGTTCAGGTCTCCAGCACCCTTGTTAAAAAAAAGAAAAACAGGGTGACAGCGAGCAAATAGTGAACCATCTCTTAGAGGCCACCTCTTCTCACTCAGTTGGTGGGCCCCAGCTTCAGCGAGAGCTTGTCTCAAAAAAGAAAACAAAAGATAAAGAAAGGCGGAGGAAGACACCTCTGGCCTGCACATGCATTGTGCACACAAGTACACACACACATACACACACACCTATGCATAAATATATACACACATGCACACAACACACACACACACACACACACACACACACACACACACACATAAAGAACACAATAGCTTTAGTAAGTCTAATTTCAAAGCGTCCTAAATAAGTAGCACACGGTCTTCTCCAGAAGGTTCCCACCACAACAACAAATTCCCTATACCCACACTCCTTGTTTGCCTATTTTGAGGGCAACTTTGTTGTTTGTAGCGATTGCAATGCAAAATGAACATAAAGTAACAAAGTTGTGTTATGTTGAAAGGGGGGGAGGGGCGTCTTTTGCTTTTCGAGCTGTCCTAGAAATCTGAATGGGTTAATAAGCAAAACGATTATGTTTTCCACGGTTTCAACAAGTCCATACCGGTGGGAGAATGGCTTTTCCCTGAGTCACACAAGGGACAGCAGGCGATCAGAGGCAATTCTGTGAGGGCGTCTAGCCAACTGCCAATATACCAGGGTCCCTCGGATCTAAGGGCAAGTGAGATTCTGCTTTTGCTGGGGACAGCTTCAGACCAAGCCAGCAGGCTGCTAAGACTTACTCCTGAAGGGAGGTGACGGGGCAGATGGAGACTAGTGTAATCAAGCTCTGTGAGGGGAATAAAGACCCGAGTCCTCTCAGGTTGCAGGTTACGCTCTTGTTACTTCCGGTTAAGAGGAAAGAGACACGCCCTGCAATGTTGAGAGGGAAACCCTGTGTGGTCTTCTCTAGAAGAATACAGCAGGAAACCATCAAACACAATAGCAATTCCTTCAGAACTTTGCCAGCACTCACTGTGGGCATCTTCCACGTCTGGGCTATGCTAGATGCCCCGACGTAGAGAGAGGACAGGTCACGTGAGCAAAAATAAATAAATAAATAAATAAATAAATACGACAGGAACACATTAACATTCCCAAAGTGTAAAGCTCTTCATCACAAATGTCAAAAGGCAAACTGGAACTTAAGTAAGCTGGACAATGGACAGATGGACTATGCCATTGCCTATGCCCAGGGTAGGGAGATCTGTAGATAGACTGAGAGTTGGGACAGCTTGGTGCCTTAGATTCGAGTATGGGAGGTGGAAGGGGGGGGAATATAGGAAGGTAATAGCTAAGGGGCCAAGTGATGAAAATGTTCTCAACTGACTAGTGGAGGTGGTTGCACACGTTGGCAAATACACTGAAGCACTGAATTGTCCATTTTAAACGGGAGGGTTGTGTGAGTATGTAAATGAACTCTCCATAAAGCTGTCATTGAAAAAAAAAATGTGAGGTCATAAAATGCGGCGGAGACGGAGAGCCAGGAAAATGGGAGAAGAAATAAATGCTTAGGGAGTGGATCTCCCTCCTCCAGGTTCCAGGCCCAGGCTGTGCTCCTTCCCCACCGACTCACAGGGAGCAAAGATCGCTGCTCACCTAGAAACAGTGACACGCGAGCTGTCTGTCCTCTTAGCAAGACACGCGTTCCTCATCCTCCACGGCATTCAAAGCCCACTTACTTGAGACGTGGGAATGCCAACCAGGAGAAGAGAGCTTGGGAAACTCATCTGTATTCATTTCTAGTCTACCCTGTTTTCCAGACAAAGGGTCCTCCCCTTATAACAACAACAACACACACTCCGGGATAAAAAAGAGTGGATGTTCAAACCTGCTCAGGCTGTCTCGTAAATAACAAAAAAGATTGGCACCGGGGGAGGCCTTACCGGAGACTAGCACATTTATAAAGCTTTTCTGTTTGAATTTATTTCAGGCAGTCAATAAATAAATGGTTCCATGCTATTAAAAAAAAAAATGAAGAACAGGGAAAACTGCAAACAAGTGATCGCCCTCCTACAATTTGGTCCATTTCCCCTGTTCCCATCCCAGAGAAAGGGGCAGTTGTTCACAGCATGATCCTGGTGCCCGGGGTATTTTCTTTGGGGCCATCTTTTGAATATTATTTTTGCGCAAAGCCAAGCAAATGAATGGAGAACTTGAAACGCATATGAGAATATTATATTGACACTGTTGTCGATTTTTTGAACGCCGTAAAAAAAAAAATGAGAAATGAATGCAAACCAGTTTGCCAAAGCGAACAGTTTATGCATCTTCACATAGGGCATATTCCCAAGTGGGAAAGGTGCTTGGATAAAATAAAATAGCAAATATTTACGGAGCTTTTCAAATTTATGGAATATATTTATTACACTTAGAACCCTTACCCTCAAAGATTCACATTCTAAATTGTGTGTACGTGTGTGTATGTGTGTGTGTGTGTGTGTGTGTGTTCATTCCTCATCCAAATTTTCTATCTTTATTGCTAATAAAATATACCTTTAGCTGTTTGGAATCAACTACAAATATTCTGTCTAGCCTTAGGCATATACCTACATCCAGGCCACTGTTTTTCCAAACTGTCCACCTTAATGATAAACATAATGAGTGCTAATTATCATAGAGGCCCTCAGAGATAATGCCAGACACTGGGTTTTTTTAAATTAAAAATTAATTAAATATATAATAGTGATAATATAGTATTACTACATTAGTAATACTATATTAATAGTCAATGACCCGGAAGTGACTGTTAAATTTTTCTTAAAGATTCATTTGTTTATTCTATGTATTTGAGTACACCATTGCTCTCTTCAGACACATCAGAAGAGGGCATCAGAGCCCATTACAGATGGTTGTGAGGCACCATGTGGTTGCTGGGAATTGAACTCAGGACCTCAGGAAGAGCGGAGTGGTTGGTGCTCCTAACCACCGAGCCATCTCTCCAGCCCCCGACTGTTAGATTTTATATTATCAGAGTTACAGTCAGAGATGCGGTGTGTCCTCTGTTAGAATAGCAGAGCTATTTCTGCCGGGCCCTGAGGAAAGGTGAACTTGTATAGGGCTTCAGAGTTTGGGGAGGGAAACTATGCTATGAGCTGCAGAACATACCCTGAAAGAATCCAGTTAAGTCAGGAATCCGTGGTAAAGGTGTGTGCTACCAGCCAGTTCTCCTCCTGGATTTGGAAAATTCATAACTTTTATTTGAACTATACAGCTTGGCATCCTCCTGAAATGGTTTCACAGACGCTGTGCTGGCGACGGGCTTGCTGACGGTCCCCGAGTTCCCTTGGTATTTGAGTTGTGACTTCTTTACAGTAAATCACACAAAACAGACCTGTCCTTTCCCGTGCTTTCGATCTCGTCGGTAAGAGTTCCTCGGCAGCCGTGCGTCTCACTTGTTTATCGTTCGGGCTTGACTGTGAGTGTGAGGAGGGATCTTTGCTGCTCAGTCGTCCCTCAGCCCGGGTCTGGCCAATTTGAGGGAACCTGTGCCAGTCGCAGTCCATCGGAACAGGCCACACGTGGAGGGCCTTGAGTTTTGCCTCACAGCTTGGCTTCCCCTTGGAAGGCCGAGAGTTTACCGCAAATGACTTACCCTTCCTGTCTGCTCTCCCACTCCCTCGCTCCCAGCATTCCTCTCACCAAACAAACCACTTCGCTGCTCTTTCTCTATTCCTCCAGCCCTTCATTTTGCGTATCTATAAGAAGTCAAAACTTCACATTTTCATCACCTCCTCCTTTAAAAAAACAACAAAAAACAAAAAACCCCGCAACTCAGTTTGTTCCATAAAACATCTCCTGACTCACTAGAGCGCTTAGAATTAATTCCCCCAAAGCGCCCTGATTCCAAGACAGAATTCACAGCTGAAGATAGCATGTACCACACACACCTGCCTCAGCCCCTTTATTCTTTCTATTGGGTGAAACGTTGTGCCCTTTAAAACATGGGATCAGTGGCAAAGTGGGTTTATACTTCAGTAATTCTCAGCAACAGCTCCCGGTTGAAGTCACTGGGAGAAGTACAGAAACTCCCAACCAATTAAATTAGAGTATCTGATTTCAAAAAAAAAAAAAAAAAATGATCGTACACACCAAATATTATAAAGGTTATAAACTGAACATATAGTTACAATGATATATACAGTAGTAAAACTGTAAGCAGCAGTATCAGACTTGAAAACGACTAGCACTGTAAGGAAAATTTTCCCCATGCTATCCTCTAGAAGCATAAACTCATCGATATATTGTATTGCTCATATTGCTACTAATCTCTAATAATAAATGAATGGGTATAATAGACTCATGATACTAGTCAATGAACAGAGAGTAAACAATGTTTATTTCTCATCTGAAAAGTAAACATTTTAATATATTTGGAATCTCTTTTCTTAAATTCAGACATGTTCAGCTTTCTAATAATTCAAACAGTTTAAAACCATGACATAATTGGATTTAAACGAGAAGAATTTCTGAGTTTATCGGTCACGCAGGGTGGAATGGTGCGGGGTAGTTCACCCAGAAAGGAATGTTCAGATGTGTTGGGTTTTATTTAAAAGGCAAGATAATGCATATATGGATTCATCCAAACAGATTCTGAAAGGATATACAGCTTGCTTGATAAGGATATAAAACTCTAAAGGACAAATTTATTATGATGGGTAATGATTCAGTTAATTCAAGCGGTGTTTATACAGTTTGCATGTGTCTTTTGCATACTTATGAAAGAGGCAAACAACGCAGATGAGTGATGTAATCCTACGATCCGTGGGCTCTGATCTGCCTTCTGACTTCTCTTTGCAACCAGTGAGCCTTTCCCAGGGGTCTCCGCATTCTTACGGTTCTCAGGAGAGTGTGTGTAACTTTAATGAGAAAAACACGTATGAGGGTAGGGAGGAGAGAGAGAAGGGCACAGCGTCTACCTGGGGGTGGGGGGAGGTAGGTGGGGACTCTCTAAATTTGTCATCAATGGCGTAAGAAATTCAGAGTGTCTGGATAAGAGGAAGAATAACACGTTCCTCTGGAGACCTCTTGAGTTGCAATGAGCTCCTGGATAACCCTTCCCACAGCCGGAGTCTCTGAAAGCTTTAGTCAGTTCCTCTGAAAGCTTTAGTCAGTTCGTGTGACCCTTTCTCAAAATCCTACGTCTTCCTACCTCACCCCTGTGGATCCCCAATGGTCCCCAACTCCTTTCCTCTCTTTCTCCGTTGGACTTTGTCCATTCAGACTGTAAATGGGTCTCTTAATCGCTTTCTGATCAGTGTGACAAAGTACCTAACAAGAAGCGATTGAATGAAGAAAAGGTTTATCCTGGTTTACAGTCCCAGGGGAAACATAATGTCCTAGAAGGGAAGTCGAGGAGGCCAGAGGAGCAGTAGATGGGCTGAGGTCAGGAAGGGAAGGGGGCGGTGCTGCAAACCCTCTATAATCTTCCTCCTCTCGCAAGGCTCTGCCTCTTAAAGGTTCCACAACCTTCCCAAATAGGTTGAACAGCTGGGAACCAAATGTTCAAACACATGACCCCCCGGGGGGGGACATTTTCATATTCAAACCATTATGTTAAGCCACAATGGAGACACTGGAAATGGATTGCCCGAAGTTCTAGAGGCTGTGAAGGTCCACAAACAAGGTACCAGCAGACTGTGTCTGGTGAGGCCCGTCTTGTCCCCCCAGATGGAGCCTTCTTCTGCATTAGTCTCATGATTTCATAGCACCATGACGCACAACGTTAAGTTTTGGAGGTGTCCTAGTTAGTTTTGGCATCAGCCTGATACCCCTGGGAAGAGGGTATGTCAAAATAATAATAATAATAATAATAATAATAATAATAATTCCCTAGGTCAGGTTGTCCTGTGGACACGTCTGTGGTCATTTTCTTGAATGGTAAATGATGAGGGAGGCCCCAGCCCCGTGTGGGCAGCACCATGCTCCGACAGGTAGACCTGCCCGCACTCTCTAAGAAAGGTAGCTGAGGACGAGCCTAGATGTGAGTCAGAACGCAGGGTGCCTCAGTGGTCTCTGCTTCAGTTCCGGTCTCGGCTCTCTCTCAGCCTTGAGTTCCTGCCTTAGCTTCTCCCTGTGAGGGACCTGTAGGCCAAGCAAACCCTTTCCTCTCGCAAGTTGTTTTTTGGTCAGTGTTTTATCGCAGCAACTGAAAAGCAAATTAGGCCATGAATGAATGAATGAATGAATGAATGAATGAATGAACGAATGAAGATCTGTTAGACCCGGCACCTTCTTATTCCTCACTTTTCTCTGCTGCTGTGTCCTTCTGCTTATCCCACTCCCCCGCTCTCTCTGCTCTCAAATGCTGACCAGACTGCCATTTTTAGAGCATCCCGGGTGTGCTCCCGGGTGTGTTCCCTGTAGTCTAGCATTCACTCTCTAAAGATGGGTATGTTCATCCCAGAGAGTTTCAGCGGTCCTCCAGGGCTTCATTCAAGTCTACGCTTCCAGTCAGCTCTGGTTGCTCTTCTTCGACCCCACCCAATTCAAACTGCAGCTGGACACCTCACAGGCACCTTGGAGTCCACCATGCCCAGGTTCGCCCCTCCCCCACTGCCCCTCTCGCCTTGCAAGGCTTCCCTGTAGAAGGCCATTGGTCTCACTCTTCCCTCCACACCCCTGCAATCTCTGCCCCTTAAGGGTGGCCATGTTTTTCTAGTTCACCAGCTGCTATAATCTCATAATCCATAACAGGACCTAGAACACAATTTAAAAAAGAAAAAAAAAAGACAGAAAACACGTTGGAGGAATAAATATACAAACATCCGATTGGTATGTAGCACTCCCCAAAGTCAAACCAGATACATAACTTAATTATACAGGATAAGGATACTATGGGTGCAGGTACCAATGAAATAAAACCAGAGTTTGCTGGGCTCCTTCCTTCTTGTACCAAGATTTTGATTTAAACATCACATACACACACACACAGACACACACAGACACACACACACACAAACACACACACACACACACACACACACACATATACACACACACACACACTCCACAGGGAATCTTGTATACCTAATTACCTTCCCCCTAAACAATCATCTCAAAATATACTTAGAAAATGTGTTTCATGAAGAAAAACATGTTTGGGAACACTGTTCGATCTCACACCATTGAATATGTACTGTACAGTAACATTCTAAAGGTCTAAACAATCCCACAATTGAAAAAAAAAAAGTAGTTTGTTAAGCCTCCATGTTTTTTCCAACACATTTGATTATAAGAACTTCTAATTTGTATAATGTTCAATTGTATATCAAAGGATAATGTTCTTGACTCCCAAGCACTGTCCTAGGCTTTTATGATAATATCAAGATAATATTAACTTCATAGACAAAGTACAAGATTCATTGGGATTTATGTTCTACGTGTTTGACATTTACATGGCAATATTACTAAGAATGGCCCTAGCAATAAAGCCTGATTGCAAAAATCCTTGGAAAAAAGCAATTAATCCGTGTGAGTTCATTTGATTTCTACCTCCTAGGAGGTACAAAGCAAATCTTATTCCTGCCGAACAAAACATGAGATTTAATGAAGCCCAGAATGCATAAGGGCACAGCTAATGAGCGGCCTTTTCAGGCCGGCTAAGCTATTTCCTTTGAGACAACGTTTTGCCTACTATATTATCACGGTCTCCTGCAACCGTGGATCTGAGCTCTCACTTCGGGTCAAGGCATCTCTGGACAGGGAGTGCTCCCGTTAGCTGGAGTCACGGGCTGCAGGGCCAGCTCCTTTAGTTTCACATCTGGCTTCATGTTTCCTACCCACGAGCAAAAAATTTTCCATCCCCCCCGCCTCACGGCATGGCCCTGATATTGGTACTTATCAAAGGCAGCCATTGCGGAATGGCGTGAGCTCATTCATGGAAAACACTTCAAACCCTCCCCAGCTCGCGGCTGAAGGCTCGCTAAGGGATAGCTGTTGCTATGGAAATATCAGTTACTGTGTTTGACAACAACATGGTGTTCTATAGCGTGGATAGAATAGGATGGATCCCACCACTTCCCTACCAAGTCCAGGGTTTTTTTTTTCCCCCATCTGTTTCCTTTCTGAAAAACAAACAAAACAAATGAACAACGTTTGGAGCTTCAAAGAACCCCAAGAGCCACAGAGGTCTGGAATGGCGAGCCTCAGATGCTTGCTCCCGGGTGCTGAGTGGGTGCCAGGGCTGAACGTGGTGTCCCGATGTTCCCTCTCATGGTGAGACACTTGGTGTGGCAGTCTCCTAAGAGGGGGCCATCTCATGGGACCAAGAGTATTTCCTATGTTCATCAACATCTTTTCTTGTAGTATTTTGGCAAGTTTGACCTTGTTCCCGGACAGAATCCGGAAGTCCCGAAGCACACAAAAACAAACAATGCATGAAATGGTTTTCTTTAATACATCCAGGCTGTGATACTGGTTCGAGTTCTATATGACTAATAATATCAATCCTTACCTCCCAACAAACACTTTTCTTGACAGGGATTTCCATGGGGCTGTTTTTTTTTTTTTTCCTCCATGTATATCTAAGTTTTGGAAGTGATTAAGCAAGCTATTATTATATTTTGCAAAATTTCACAGACACAATTATGACCTGGACTTTTCTATCTCAGAGCGATTTTCAAATTGTATTTTATTATTCACAGAGATTACCATTGTTCTTAAGGTCAGCATGGTATTTTTGGGCTCAATCGCTCATCATTTCCATTGTTACTGCTGGACAGATTACATGCAAATCTATATAGGGATGAAACCCTGCTCGTTAAAAATTAGGTCATTCAGCTTGTCGGTACCAGTGAGATGGTTCCTCAGATAAAGGCACTGACGATCTGTCCTTGAACCCACAGACTCACACAGTGGAAGAAAAACAAAGTCCCAAAGTTGTTGTATGACCTCCCGAGACATGCTGTCACACACACGATACACAGATATACATACACATACACATAGAAATAAAAAAAATCTTAATGTAAAAAGCAAACAAAAAAATTCAAAAAAAAAAAAAAGAGGCCATGAATTTGAAAAGGAGGGAAGACGGGTTACATGGGCGGGGTGAGAGGAAAGGCAGAGAAGAGGGAAATTGTGTCATTAAATTTTAATATTTAGAAAATTAAAGTAGTAACCCACTTCTCACTGGGGATCTGCATACGGCCCCCGTGAGTTTAGCCCTCCCGGGTCTCCAGTTTGACATGACGGCCACAGAAGCAAATCCACTCATTGTCCCGCCTGCTCCTTTAGTTTAAATATGTATTTTTAAAAATAGCAGACAAAGTAACAGGTTTCATTATGACATCCTCATAGATAATTTCTACCGATTTTAAAATCACGTGTGTGTGCGTGTGTGTGTGTGTGTGTGTGTGTGTGTGTGTGTATGGACAACCTCCTCGGCTGTCAGGCCTTGTCTGAGGCAGTCTCTTGTTCTCTGTGCACCCCAGGCTAGCTAGACTAGGAGCTCCTGGGAATTCTGTCAATGCCTGGCTTCTCACGGTAAACACGCTGGCACTGGACACGGATGCTATGCAGAGCCACTCTGCATGGGTTCCCAGAATCTGAACCCACGTCCCCACTCACCCCACACCAAGCCATTTCCAGTCCGGCTCCTCTCATCTTGCTACATCGTCTCCTGTGACGGAAGTCTATTCTCTGTCCCCCTCACAGCGGCTTCCTCCTGCTTGCTCGCCCCTTGCGCTGTAAGACAGTAATTGCTACCGCGTTACCTAAAGCTTCTTGCTTGGTCCTTCTCCTCCTCCTCCACCTCCTCCTCCTCCTCCTCCTCCTCCTCCTCCTCCTCCTCTTCCTTCCCTCTGTGAGTAACTTCAAAGTAGGCCTGTAACTTTCTCTTTTTGCATTTACTTTAAAATTATTTTGTGATTTTTTTTTTAATTATGCTGTTGACTCTACGCGTTTCCCCTCCTCCCTCCCCCCGGAATATCTCGCTTTAATTATTCCATAGCTCACTTTGATTTATAAAGTTCTCTCTCCATCTGAAACATTCCCTCTGAACCCACACTACTGCACATTTTCCTCCGAAATCACGGTAGTGTGCCCAGGGCAGCGGAAGTCAAGTGACCGAATCGAGGTCCCTGTAGAGTTGTCTGTGTCGGTGATAACACAGTCATCCACTGTGCGAGCCAAAACTTATCTTCAATATTTCCCTCTCCCTTCGACCTCCCAGGCAGTTCTCATAGCTTTGTCTGTTTATCTAAGGTCCTCTCTAAACTGGCCTCGGGCTCTCTAACAACCCCATAAACCTTCTCATCTGCCATCTTCTCCCCCCTGGCCTACTGAAGCAATCCCCAACAAGTCAGGCATCGCTCCTCCAGCAAGGGGACGTCCTCACACGTGCCTTAACATGAAATTCAATGCATTTGTCCCACTAGCCCAAGTGGCAGCGCTGGCTTTCTGAATAGGACTAGCCCATGCTGTCCTTGTGAGGTGAAGCACCCTAGCTCCACAGGCTAAGACTGCTTGGGGGGCTCCTGACCACGACGTCCATGCTATCAGCTAGCGTCAGCATCACCTACATTACATGAGAGTTAGGAGATGAGCAGCAAGAACTAGCTGCTTTTTGAGAATTCTCTTTTTCTGTAATTGGCACAACCATTTAAGTATGCATTATAGCGGTATATTGGTATATATATATGTGTGTGTGTGTGTGTGTGTGTGTGTGTGTGTATACACATATAGAGAGAAAGAGAGAGAGAGAGGGAGGGAGGGAGGGAGGGAGGGAGGGAGGGAGGGACAGAGAGGCATTACCTGGAGCCTGTTCTCCCTAATTCACTCACCGACTTTTCTCATTATCCTCTTTCTCGGTCGCTTTTGTCTCTCTCCTCCCCTGTCTTCCTCTGGTAGTATAATTTTTTTTTCCAGAAAATCACCACGATCATTTCCGAAAGTGACATTTCTGATTCAAATTGCTCATCTGTGTCCACAGAGCTCTCGATTTCTGGGAACCTGGTGTAAGAGTCAAAGGAAACTTCCAACCGTTGCTTCCCTTTTAAATGCAAAATCTCTTGATTAGCTTAAACATTAACTATCAACAACTGTCACGTGACTCTTTTTTAATTCGGATGGAAAACGGTGGAGAACTGTTTGAAACTGGAGCATTTGTGAGATGTATTTTTATATAATTTCATGGAGTTTCACAATGCCACGGAGAGAGGAACCTGAGCCCAGATAGTCTGGGATAATTGTCAGACTCTCTCTCTCTCTCTGATTAATCCTGTATCTTCTCCTAGACCTAATTCTCTTCTGGACTGTCAATAATCTGAGAGCCAAGAAGCTAACTTAGATAGTTTTGTGTCTCTACTTTCCCTCCTACTTTCAAACATTGGGTTTAACGTTTAATATTGAATGATCATTTGTTGAAATGAACCGAATTAGACTAGAATCCCCTCAGAGTCTGATTTAGAACGGGCTGTCAATGCTCCAACCTTAAAAGCAGCACTTAGCTGCAGACTCCAAGATAATATAACTCACGCTAATTGAAGCTCAGGGCTCCTGGGCCAAGGGGCCACTACACACACGCCGTGGGCTTCTGCCACTGCCCGTGAAAAAACACGAGGACCCGCGTCCTGCTTTCCTGGGGATACAATTTTCATGCTCACTTCTAATCAGGTATGTCCAGCAGAGAGGGGAGCAATCCAGACCAGGCAGATCAAGCCCAGAGTGTGGCTCGGGCATAGCACTCCGGGTAATCCTCATTGAAAGTAGTGACAGACACTCAGTCACTTACCAGCTCCTGGGGAGGTTGCTATGGGAACCTCAGGATGTGTCAAGTTGTCCAGATAGGCTATTGATGTTTAGAGAACCCTAAGTCACAGGGTAGCAAGAAAAGGGACCTCAGAATATCAGAATAGTATCCCCACCCCACCCCACCCCCCAAAAAAACTAACTTTGGGGGTGCTTATTACATAGGAGGCACTGTGCTGAGCACTTTGTATATAGATTTGTACATAAAGTAGCAGGCTTAGCTTTGGAGAGGTACTGGAGGTAAAGCCATTGTCCTGGAAATCGCATGTAGCGACAACACTGCGGATTGAGTTTTCATACTTAGGGCAGATCCGAGTGGCTCGGTCCCCGAGACACCACCTCAGGCTATTCTCCTCAGTCCTTGTAAGCAGACCTCTGTGTGCTTTGAGCTCTTTACCAACTCCTCAGAACCCTCCTAAGGCAACCCTGCTACTTCCTTTCCAATAGATTGTTTTCATTGGGCTCCTGTATTCTCAGGGATTGGAACTTTTTTTTCTTTCTCATATTTTCCTCTGAAACACTACCAAGCTTAAAAAAAAAAAAAAATGAGGACAACTCCTGTTGCTGTTAGTCTGGGTGAGAAGAACCTACCTTACCTGCACTGGAGACTAGTGTTCAAGTCCCCAACTACACATTTGCCACCAGGCATTTTTTTTAATAACTCTAATCTAAGGGTGCAGAGTGTATTGTGTAGAAATATCATTCTTTCTTTTATGCATGCAAAGAAGTTACTTTGCTTCTCAAAAGCCCGCTTTCTGGACAACTGTCAGTTTCTCTTTGCTACACAAATGATTGCCAACAATGACCCAGAAACGCATAGTTACTGAAACAAGCCAGTTCAAAAAAAAACTAGATCGGTCTACTTCTGCCCATCTGATAGGCAGCCCTCTGTGGTCAGACTGAGCCTGCCTCCGTCAAGAAACTTGAAACTGAGTCCAGAGGTTCATGCCCGTGACCCCAGTGGTTGGAAGGGGGGGAAGTCAGAAACATCCTGAGTTTGAGGCTGTCCTGCACAACACAGTGACTCCTAGATTAACCTGAGCTATGTACCAAGACCCTATCCCAGAGAAGAGTAGAAAACTGAAATTCTCTGAGGAAAAATTGGGTCTAATCAGCTGTACTGGTTCTCTCATGTACAACACTACTCAGACAGTAATCTCTGACTGAGTTAAGTACACAGGTTGTTTACACTATCTCATAAGTCTACGGATGACTGAATTGTCCAACTGTTAATCTAGTTAAGAATCCAGGGAGAACTCATTCTTTTTCCCCCCTAACATAATATATTTTATTGATTAGTTGGGAATTTTACACAATGTACCCCAATCATACTCAGTTCCCATTACTCCCCGGTCCACCCTCCCACCATGGTGCCCTCCTCCCCTGCCAAAACTTTTAAAGTATACCAAATAGAATTCGTGTTGTCCATATATTTATCAGAGCATGGCCAAACCGCCACTAACGGAGACCTTTAGCAAACAAACAACCCTGCATTGGAACCAGTGTATCATGATGAGAACTCATGTCCGAGGTGTGGGGACCTGGCTCTCTCTGTCTTCATTTTACATGAAACAACAGTGACATGACTTGGTCACATGCACACGAGGAGCTCCTGGGAATGGCTTTCTACCAGAGTGTCACTTTGTCCACCATGTTTTGGTTGGTGCAAAGTTTCTTTTTTTTTCTTTTGAGGTCATTGCTATCATCTTCAGATTATTATTAATACCCCTGCCGTGAGATCCCATCCCATGGCCCCTGAAACTCGTTATCAGCAAGATCATCGTCGCCATCTTTCCTCTCCTCAGATGCAACGGGAACACACGGCAGCTCTTGCCCGCTCCCTTTTTCAGGCTCTCTGCTCACCCCGAAATGACCTTGGAACCACTTGCAGGGGCAGGAGTCTGGTTCTTGTCGTATGGCCCGTGTTTCAGCCACTGTAAGCTGTCGCCACCGCCAGAGTCCCCACCCTCCCTGCCAGTTACATAAGAGGCCACATCAGCGGCTGCTCCCTAGCACAGGCTTTTATTAAACAGACACCACACGAGAGGCCAAGTGGGCAAGAGGTCCGTCCGGAGCTGCGTCCCCTGTGGGGCCAGGGACGGTCTCTGGGTCTTGGCTCCGAGAACGAATGACTCAGCTCCGTCCCTGCTCGGAGTCTGCAGCCTTCAGGACCAAGGACGACGTGTTATGCTTTCAGCTCCGAAGGAGCAAAAGAGCAGCCGTCCTTTCAAAATAAGAAATCCCTTGCTGTTTGTTTCCTTTTGGAACACAATAAGAACAGGCCGAGGACACGGCTCGGCTGTCAGCGCTTCCTCCCGGCTTCCACCGCACCTTTCCTCTGCCAGGAAAAAAAAAAAAAAAAAAAAAAAAAAAAAAAAAAAAAAACAAGCGGCTGATGTTAAACAAGGGTCTAAGGACTAGTCAGAATAATTGTTTAGCTTGGATATAAAGCCCTAGGTAAGCAGATGGTTGCCCAGACCAGGGGCCAGTGAGAAAAGCTCTACAAGGACATTGCTTGTTCTGTCCTAAGGGCAGAAGCCCTGTGGCCTCAGCTGTCCTGAGGACAGCCCTTCCCAGTTATTTCTCTTCTCACCAGCATTATAAGTCAACATCAGAGGGGCTCATGGAACCAGGAATCATGAAAAATGACATATATATATGTATATATATATATATGTGTGTGTGTGTGTGTGTGTGTATACATATATACTATATACTATATACTATATACTATATACTATATACTATATACTATATACTATATACTACATACTAATACTACATACTACATATTGCATTACATATTGTATATTGTGTATTGTATTATGTATTATGTATTATATATTATGTATTATATATTGTATATTATATGTTGTATATTGTATATTGTATTATATATTATATATTATGTGTTATGTGTCATGTGTCATGTGTCGTGTCATGTGTCATGTGTCATGTATCATATTTGTGTCATATGTTATATATACATATATAATATATTACATATATATACATATATATGTATAAATATATATAGCCCATCTTCGTCTAACAGAAAGTCCAAGTGATGTCTTGTTTGCTAGCATTCGGATTCCTATCGAAAACTTTCTAAGATACATGCCTCCTCTTGCCCTGCTAGTGCTTTTAACATGGTTTTATCCTCTCTAAAAACTATTTTTTTAAAAAAAATATATCTTTTAAAACATTTACTACCCCTGAAGGCTATCAAGAGGTTTAAGAGCCATCAGCCTCTCAGAGTCCAGCTGTGGCTTCACTAACATCAGCCCTGAAGCTGGATCTGCAGGGTCCGCGGTCAGCCTGGGCCTTCGCTCGAGCTGATGCTGTCTATTCTGTTTTGTTTTTCCGCTCTCCTCCTGACTGTAGTTTTCCCTCCCTCTCTTCTCCCAGTCCCTTCCCTCCTGACTTCCCCTCTCCTGGAGATCCACTCCACCTCCATTTTTTCTCTTCAGGGAAAAAAAAAAGGCCACCCCGCCCCCCAGGGATATCAACAAACATAGCAGAAAAGGTTACGATAAGACTCGGTACAAACCCTTACTTAAATCAAGACTGAGTAGGACAACCCAGTAGGAGGAAAAGAGTCCCAAAAGCCACACGAGTCAGGGGCCCTGCTCACACTGTTAGGGGTTCCCCAAGAATATCAAGATACACAACCACACACAACCAAAGCACTTATGCCGAGGACCTAGGTCAGACCCACACAGGCTCCCCGATTGTCAGTCCGGTCTCTGTGAGCCCCTCTGGGTCCTGGTTAGTGGATTCTGCGGGTTGTGCTCTTATGGTGTCCTTGACCCCCTCTGGCTCCCACAATCCTTCCTGCCCCACTTTCCCAGGATTCCCCGGGCTCTGCCAAATGTCTGGCTGTGGGCCTGGGCATCTGCTCCTCTCAGTTGCCTGTGGTGATGACTGTCTAGGCTCCCAGATACCTACACGTGTAGCAGAATGTCAGTAGAAATCATTTCATGACCTCTTTCCCCCTGTCGTGTCTGGTTCTATCCTAGGTCTCTGGGCTGCCCTGCCTCTGGTTTCTGGCCCTCCAGACAGTGCCAGACATGGGATCCCTCTCAGGGCATGGGTCTCAAGGTGTTCCAGTCATTGATTGGCCACTCCCACAAGTTCTGTGCCACCTTTACCCCCCCCCGCCCATCTTGAAGGCAGGACATATTGTAGGTAGTAGGTTTTGTGGCTGGGTTGGGTCCCAGTGGAGACACTGGGAGCTTTGCCTGGTCACAGGAGATGGCCAGTTCAGGCTCCATATCTCCCACTACTTGGAGTCTACAGGTTGTTGTTGTTGTTGTTGTTGTTGTTGTTGTTATTGTTGTTGTTGTTGTTGTTGTTATTATTAAGGTGTCTTCACTAGCAACTGGTGTGCTATTGACCCCTTTCCCCTAAGTTGGGGGATTTATCATGAAAATTCTGCTCCACTGAGAACTCAGAGAAGTTAATTACAAGCCCCATCAATTCTGGTAAATGACATTTCTGGTAATAATTTTCCATTCCAGATTTGAAGGGAACAGATACCCTGTTGCTACAGAACGGGAGTGGGTATCTTATTCCTATAGACACTCTTGCTGAAATGCTCTTTGAATAAACATCTATTTGACTGAATCCTGGATTTGTCCGGGTGATAGATTCACCAATATTCAGTCTGCAGGGATTACACTAGCCCTATATCTGGTTTATCATCATATAGAAATCAGAGCATACATCAGACAAGAAAAAGCCAGTCTTCAACAGTTTGCACGGTTCTCAATGCAGACAATAGGAGAAAGATCAAGAACATGGATGTGGAGCAGCTCTGAGTTTAAACACAAGTTAATAACCTGCTTGAGTTTGGGCACATCGAATTTCCACTGGCTTTCATCTTCTCAGCCACAAAATGTTCTATTGACAATAATAATAATAAATAACAACTACTTCAAGTTGTTCAACTGATAATGACAAATGCATATAAATTCTCAACACAATCAATGTCAGTGGGTAATAACGATATAATAAATTATTAATAATATAGCTAGTGACTAGTTCTAATAACAATAGTGATAATAACAGTGAATAAAATAGTTACTGAAAATATTATTTTCACATATCACAATGTCCTCACCATAAATCTTGCAAAGAGGGGCAAAGGTTGCTGTAACTGTGTAAGTTAAATATGAAAAAGGACTTCAGAGACATTATAGACTTATCCAATGGTTTTCATTATGACAAAATACTGGTCCTGTCAGTACTGGACCCCTTACTGGTGTGCTGTCTCTCTCTCTCTACCTCTTCTGCTACGCTGTGCCCTCTCCGGTTTCCTTAAATCTAAAGTCTTCCATGTAAGGTACCCCTGTGCATCTCATTCTTAGATGGGCAGCAGACATGAAACCTGGGCAAGGTTTGAAAACCAACGTCAATATCACACAGGTATTTTCTGAGAGAGCGGTAGGTACCCTCAAACCTACAAATTCAAAATCGTTTTCCTTGACTACTGAAAGAAGATACTGAGAGAGAAGTCAATTCAAATAACAAGTCTCTGAGAAACGCCCAAGGCAGGACAGCAGGTCAGCAAAGCTACCAACCCAGAGGGCTTCATAGGACCACCTACAGTCTCACCTATGGTTTTAGTTGGGGTTACTAGTGCTGCGATAAAACACCCGTGACCAAACAACAAGTTGGGGAGGAAAGGGTTAATTTGATTTACACTTACACATTGCTGTTCATCACTGAAAAAAGTCAGGACAGAAGCTCAAACAGGGCTGGAAACCTGGAGGCAGAAGCTGATGAGAAAGACCATGGAGGGGTGTTGCTTCCTGGCTCGCTCTGCATGGCTTGCTCAGCCTGCTTTCTTGTAGAATCCCGGGACCACCAGCTTAGGGATGGCACCACCCACAATGGGCTGAGCCTTCCCCCCCACACACACAATCACCAACTGAGAAAATGTCTTACAGCTGGAACTTATGGAAGCGTTTTTCTCAATTGAGGTCCCCTCCTTTCAGAGGAAACAATAGTTCCTGTGTCAAGTTAACATAAGACTAGCCAACACACACCTACTACGCATAAATTTTTAAGATATTTTTTGAGATTAAAATATAATTATATCCTTTCCTCCCTCCAACTCTTCCCATGCACCTTGCCTTTCTCTATCTCATGTTCATGACCTTGGTTCATGGCTAAGTAGTACACACACACACACACACACACACACACACACGTGTGCGCACGCACTCTCTCCTAAATATAGAAACAAAACCTGCTTGGTCCACACAATATTCCTTGTATGTATAATCTCAGGGCTTATTTCTTGGTATTGGAAAACCATCCCAGAGGCTACCCCCTGGGGAACGTTAGTTCTTCTCTCAGTATTCCCTAGATACATGTAGATTTTTGTCTAGTCTTGAGACCTGGTAAGGTGTCTCCCTTCCATGAAGGCATGGCTATTGGTTTCATCCTTGTTCAGAGCCATGTTTAGGCGGCCATGTTGGTGAGACTTCCTGGGTGTGGCTTCTCTGCTCTTTCTAAGAGATGAAATCTCATGGCAAACTCTTCTTCTTCTTCTAGCTCTTATGATCTTTCGCCCCTTCTTCTGCCCTGCTAGGTGCAGGAGTTGTGCGGTAGATGAATCAGTTAGGTTGGTCATCGCATGGTCAGGTGTTCTCCGCATTTTGATTGGTTGGGATCTAGATTTTTAAGGCACATGTCAGTCACGCATAATTATAAGCCATGCATGAATTATAATAAATTCATTTACATTGGCACTTAGTGAGTTTGTGATGCATGGGCTATATTTTCCCCAGTGGCTACTACAAGTCCAAATTCCACAGCGTGGGGGTCTGACATCTCCTTTTTG
This sequence comes from Apodemus agrarius, assembly GCA_964023405.1. Classification (NCBI taxonomy): domain Eukaryota; kingdom Metazoa; phylum Chordata; class Mammalia; order Rodentia; family Muridae; genus Apodemus; species Apodemus agrarius. The sequence goes on from OZ030027.1 coordinate 12,703,017, forward strand.
TTTCCTTTTGAAAGCCAAGTCTATAAACTGTTTGGTGTGGCGTTGAGGAGAAAGCTGTACATGTGAAATCTAAGAACCTAGACCTGACATTAGCTCTGCCCATTGCAAGAGGAAAGTCCTGTGGCCTTGAGGAAAGCCAGTGCATTCCTCCCAGGAGCTCGTTAGGGGCCCGAGCCCTTTGCTGAGGATCCAGTGTAAAAGGCACTGAGTGGTCTCTCAGCCTTTCTTCCCAGAGACACTGTATTCTCCGTTATGAAATAAAGAATATAATAGGATTTCTCCTCACCAGGTTATGGCAAACATCCAGTGAGTCACATGCCAATGAATCCACTGCAGTGGTTTTTGAAAATGCTTTGTGAAAACAGAATTATCACATATGTAGGTGTTCAAAATAATACAAGGAGGAAGAAACCTTTTACTTCTGAGTGGCTGAGTGGCTTTTGTTCAGCTCTTCTCTCTCTCTCTCTCTCTCTCTCTCTCTCTCTCTCTCTCTCTCTGTGTGTGTGTGTGTGTGTGTGTGTACACATTTGTGTGTTCTATCACAGGTTCTCTGTGTGTGTGTGTGTACATTTGTGTGTTCTATCACAGGTTCTATCACAGGGACATTGCTACATAGCCCAGGCTAGTTTGTAAGTCAGGATCCCCCTTGCTCCAGCCTCCTGCATACCGGGATGTCCCAGCATGCACCACTGCCCTCGGCAGATAACGCTCACATTTTTAAGTTAACTTTTCATCTCCTCCTTTGTCCTCTTAACTTTCCTTTTCCTGGTTTAAACATTAACTTATCTCTTTTTTTTTTAGTCTTTAGTCCCTAAACTGCAAGCACCTCCCACTCCAGAAACACAATGAATATCAGATTACACCTCGGGCACTCCAAGCGCTCCTGCTTACACTGACAAGCCCAGGCCTGGTCTGTAAGAGAACCTTCACTTTGTCAGTGGCAGAGGTTACAGTGGATTGAGCCCTCCCTCAGGTCTGGCTAACCCCAAAGATTAGAGAGCTAGGAGGACTGCCTCTCCTCTCTGCTCCCGGGTTGAGGCACCTTGCTAGTAGGTCTGGGGGGAAATGGCGGACAGGAGGAGTCAGTCCCCTTGTTCCTGGACCTGATGCTTCTACAACTTTCCATGACACAGTCCTTCCCTAGGAGCACATACCAGCTCATGGATTTCTGCATCTCCTTGGAGTCAACAAGATGGGTAGTAATTGGTGGAGTTATCACCAAGTGTCTACCAAGTACCAGAGAGTACTCAAAGCACGACGGGAGAGATGCAGGCCGCATGAAGCGCACGCCCCGGCTTTGCAGGAATCTGGCCAAGAGCCACTACCCAGTGGCCAGTGTTACCTCTGACGTTCAGATCCATCCAGGCACTCTGAAACAAGTCCTTTTCATTTAATAAGACACCCCTGAAGGAGAGAGAAAGACGCTTCCCCCAGATAACACAGGAGGCCAAAGTTCAAACTAGACCTCTCCCAAGGGCCGCTCTACTCTCGGGTCCACTGGATTCCTCTACCTGTTCTCCTCTGTGGGTTGGGAAGGCAGGACATACACACCAAAGAGGGGCGTGAAGGAAGGGCGGAGCCACTGGAAGGCGCCTCGAAGGGATAAGTATCGGAAGCACCACGGGCTGTCTTGAGAACAAGAATAGCGAGGAGCCTGAAATCCGTGGGACTCGGCTGACAGGGTGGAATGTTCACTAGGAGCACAGCCTAGGGAGCGGAGAGAGTGGACACCATCAGAGAACAACACTCTGGGCTGTCCCATCTGCGAAGGGAGGAACCACAACCCCAGAGCACCACCCGTCTTCCCAGCGCCAGCTACTCCATCTCCATAGGCCCTGGGGAGTGTAAAATGAGGGTGCAAACTTCATAGACTGTTGAAATTTTTATATTTATTTATTTACTTATTGATTCATTCATTCATTCATTCATTTACATCCCAAACGCTACTCCCCCTCTCTCGCACTCCCTCACAGCTTACCTCCCTCCTTCCCCTTCCCCTCCTCCTCTGAGAGGGTGAGACCCCTGGGTATCTCCCCTACCCTGGTGCATCAAGTCTCTGCCACCTTAGGCACAGCCTCTCTCACTGAGGCCAGACAAGGCAGCTATGGAGACTGAGCCTCAAGTCTGCCACCTATGTGCCGTGCCGGGGACCGATTTCCAGCCCCGTGTATGCTCTTTGGTCGGTGACTCAGTATCTAGGAGCTCCCAGGATTCCAAAGTTAGTTGACTCTGTTGATCCTCCTGTGGGGTTCCCCTCCCCCCCCCATCGGGACCGTCAATTCTTCCTCCCAGCTCTCCCATACGAGTCCCCAACCTCCGTCCAGTGTTACTAGGTTGGCATCTGTTTCAGTCAGCTTCTGGGTAGGACCTCTCAAGGACCGTTATACCAGGCTCCTGTCTGCAGGCATAACAGAGTATCATTAATAGTGTCAGGGACTGGTGCTTGCCCATGAGATGGGTCTCCTGTTGGGCTGTTTATTGGCCAACCACTCCTTCTGTCTCTGCTCCATCTTCGTCCCTGCATTTCTTTCAGACGGGACAAATTTTGCGTTGCATGTTATTGTGGGTGGGTTGGTATCCTTATCCCTCCACTGGGCGTCCTGCCTGGCTACAGGAGGTGGCCTCTTCAGGTCTCGGGTCCCATGTCCCCAATATTGTGAGTCACCACTAAGGTCCCCTCATTGACTCCTGGGAGCCACCCTCATCCCAGGTCTCTGGGACTTCCTAGAGATTTCCACCCACCCACCCACCCACCCACCCACCATCCCCCGTTCCCAGGAAATCTACCGATTTCCATTCATTCTCCTGGCCCTCTGAACCTCTCTCCTGTCTCTCCCCACACCCAGTCCTGCCTCCCCATCTGCCTCCCCTCTCCCACCCGGTTCCCTCCGACTCCCATGACTATTTCGTTTTCCCTTCTAAGTGTGATTCAAGCATCCTCGCTTGGGATTTCCTTCTTGTTTAACTTCTTTGGGTCTGTGGAATGTGTCATGTGTATGCTGTGCTTTTTATCAGTGAGCACATACCATGCATGTCCTTTGGGGTCTGGGTTTCCTCATTCAGGAGGATAGTTTCTAGTTCCATCCATTTGCCTGCAAAATTCATGATACCCTTGTTTTGAATAGCTGAGTAGTGTACTATTGTGCAAATGAACCACATTTCCTGCAGGTAAATCCAAGCGTGGTGGTCAATTCGGTATAGTCTCGGCAGATTCAGATTCCTTACACCGAGCATTAATTAAGCACCAATTCCCACCTAGCACTCTCTCCAGGTTTTCTCCTAACATCCTGTGTTGTTGGTTCCAGTGACATAACTGGTTGAGAGAAAAAGTGAATATTCTTGGCACCGTCTTCAAACATGTGTTTGGGTTTTGTTTTCTAGGAGATGTACGACTAAGGGGTCAGACGGGGGTTCCTGCCGAACGCCGCGGCTCCTACCCATTCATTGACTTCCGGCTACTTAATAGTGAGTAACCACGCATACCTAGACGGGAACAAATATTTTCTTGGGGGAGGGACTCATTTCCCTCTGGGCTTCAAAACCTTGCGAGGTCGGCCTTCCTTCCTGTACTTCTGTCCCCACAACTGGAACATAAACATGTGTTCTCTCAAGCTCCTCGTGCAGGAAGGAACTAGTCTCTCACATTAACTCTGAAAACAAGTCCTAAGTCTGGCGGGAATGATGAGGCAGGCCTGTCTAGATAGACAGAGGCAGAAGGATCGGTTAATTTGAGGTCAGCCTGACTCATATAGTAAGTTTCAGGACAGCAAGCCCTGTGGGGAGACCCTGTCAGAAGGAAAGAAAGAAAGAAAGAAAGAAAGAAAGAAAGAAAGAAAGAAAGGAAGGAAGGAAGGAAGGAAGGAAGGAAGGAAGGAAGGAAGGAGAGAGAAAGAAAAAAGGAAGGAAGGAAGGAAAGGAGAAAAAGAGAGAGAAGAAAGAAAGAAAAAGAGAGAAAGAGACAGAGAAAGAGAGAAAGAGAGAGAAAGAGGAAAAGAGAGAGAAAGAGAAAAGGAGAGAAAGAGAAAAAGAGAAAGAGAGCAAAAGAGAAAGAGAGAAAGAGAAAAAGGAGGGAGGGAAGGAAGAAAGAAGGGAAAGGAAAGGAAAGGAAAGGGAAGGAAAACACACCCTTTCACAACTGTGTTTTGTGACCTTTAAACAAGAAGCTTCTTGTTAAAGAGGTTGTGTCTTCTAGCACAACCCCTCCAGCCAGGGCTGAGCGAGAGGCGGTGCTATTTAATTTTTAAAACTTGACAGGTAAATGCACGGACAGCTGCCCTCAGCCCCATCGCTAACTCTCTTCTCAGTCCCCTGCAAACCCTGGGGTCTATCGTTACCTTCCTGGTGACCCTTCATGAAAGGGGAACCCCCCCCATCTCTGGCAGCTTCCTCCTCTGTGGTGAAGCCGGAAGCACGACCCTTATTTCTCCCCCTGTTGCTACTCGATCTGACACTCCCGAGGAAACCCAAGCCAGTGACCAGTCATTTCTCCAGATTCCCTCTCTTCTATCATGGTGACCCTTCACCTTGGACTTGTGGTGGATGGAAGGAGGTGCCAATAATAAATCTCACAACTTGCCCCAAGGCTTGTGCTGTTCGGTTCTCATATCACTTCTGGTCTCTAAATTTCAAAGTGCTGGATGGTATCCACGGAGTATTAGTTTCCTTTGACATCAGCAAGCGCCACGCGGGAGGTGATGTGATTTGCCTCGACCCCTGGAAATGACTAGGAAAATCTAGACTTTGCTATTTCTTGATCCTTAGGTCCTTGGAAGAGCAGTATGTGTGTCTCCTACCACTGCTCTGTGTCTCCTTTCCAGCTCTTCCAAGGGTGCAGATGCAGGATAACTTTTAAAACTAGGAACAAATACCCACGAAGAAGACCACCTCAGCACCGTGCCACCTCTAGACCAACGTAACATTGAACGCAGCCTGTGGGAGATCCCGGGGTGTCTCTGACCTCTCCTTACAATCCAAGTATGCTGCTCTAGTCCCCCATGGAAGCCACACCGCTGGCAATCTCCTGACTGTATAAATGTCTGGGTCACTAGCACAAGGTCTCACAAAGCAGGGCATTGTTTGTCTAACACCAGAGCCCTCTGACAAGAGTTCCGGGGAGAAAATTACCCAAAAGCCTCTTCTCAACAAGAGATAAGATGCTCTTTCATGATTTCAATTGTAATCCATGAACGAATGAGGAAACTGGCAGTTAGGTCTTCATATGGCCAAGGTTCTAAGCGACTCTTAATTCAACCCACCAATGCTCGCAAGCATTGTGCTAATTGTGACGGTCTTTGTAGCGGCACATGGACTAGTCAGTTGTCTATGTATCTGCATGTGAACATCAGCTGAACTTTTAAAAAATCATTTGCTTTGCTTTTTAATCTGAAAAAATCTGCAAATATGCATATAGATTACATGTAGCCGTCATTGCTACGCACTGGCCCTATTTATTTGAAAACTCACCTGCAGATGGCTGCCGCCCCCACCCTCTGCAGGCGGTCCCTTAAGGAGCCTCCTGGTGCCTGGGCCCTGTCCGGTTTCCTCAGGTCTCTTCAGGCTCTGTCTGATCTCCACCTCCATTTTCTACCTGTTAACTCAAAGCTATTCACTCGTCCAGTAAAAATGTTGGCCTGAAATTTTCCCTTTCCATTCTCCGCAGGACTCTTCTGGATCATTCTTTCAATCTTTTCTTTTTATATAACACCCCTGAGCCAGCATGTGCTTTTTGTAAGCGGACTCAGTCTGCTTAGATGCAAAAGGCATGTCCCTAGGTAAGGTCCTGACCTCAGTAACTCTTTATAGTTAGTAGCTACTCCGTAACCACATAGGTAACTTACCGTCTCCTCAGCCCCTTACTCTGTGTCCCTCTCATTCAAGGACAGCCGCACGCCCATGGCCATTTTACTCACGTGACTGTAGTTCTGCTCTCTATCCCCAGAGAGAATCTGATATAAGCCTTAAAAAGTAAATCATTTATAAACTTAAGCTTAAAAACTAACTCAATCTAGGAGAAACAAACAAATCTCTAACCCCCACCCCCACCCCCATTCCCAGTTTGGTGTTTCTGCAGTCTTCCTGCTAAAGCGCGTAGCGGATCTCACACAACTGCCGTGCCCTACCCACAATGCTCCTGGCTGTTGCTCTTTTACTGCCTCCTGTCACATTGGCTTTAAACCTCTGACCTATTCCTAAGCAAAGAATAAAACGTGTATTGACCAGGAAGGCCCATTGCATTTCCACATGGTTCATCGGTCGTAAGTCCAGCCTGCCGTAGTAGTGAGGAGACCTACAAGTTGTCTTCTGTCAAGATTGTATTTGTGACTAGTACAACGGGTCACTGTGACAGAGGTCATAAATGAGAGCCCATGCAGCACGTGTGCCCCCATGTCTGTTGTGGTACATACACTCTTGCTGGACCACTGCCCTGGCCATTTTCTGATAGACCATCTCAGGCTGCCTATGGGTAGGGTCGCACGTGGGTAGGGTACTGACAGCAAAGTCACATGATCCGCAAAGCCAAACTTACCTGCCGCTGGGCCAGCGTAAGGAAAAGCTACCAACGCCTCCTGTAGGGGCTTCTAAGCAGATTTAGAAGGGTTGTAATGACATCTCGATAGGTACAGTCAGTCCCGTCTACTTCCCTTTGTCACTGTCATTTTCTTTCCACTTTCTGGAACCATCCTTTACTTTCAAGAATGGACTTATCATTGACCAAATTTTCTCACAAAGAATATAAAACTACCTTCCCTTGTAGATCTTATGCACACATTCTTTCTAGGGAAGAAGACTCCCTTACCATGCACAGGGAGGAGAGCACTGCCTTCTCTTGCCCACAGTCCTGTTGCTTATATAATAAGGTGATTATATACCTGATTAGTCTTTCACGGTCATAATTTGATTTTTTTTTCAGGGGGGGCGGGGTCTGGACATCCTTAGTAATTACAGCATCTTCCTTTCTAGTTTGTCCTGGTCTGAACAATAAGTTACAGACCAGTCGATTGTAAGCATTTGCCCACAAAAGAGTACTCAACACAGTGCCACTCAAACATGACATGTAAGAATGTGTTTAAGGGCTGAAGAGGTGGCTCAGCGGTTAGCTCACGCTGCTCTTCCAGAGGGCCAGGCAGCCCCAACTGCTTTTAACTCCGACCCTAGGGGATTCAACATCACTCTCTGGATCCGCCCTCGTGATCACATACCCTTAAACACATAAGGTACACACACATCCGTGTCATTAAAAAATAAAACAAGTCTTTCAAAAATCAAATGTATTGTATAACAGGAGAACCGCTGAGAGATTGGACTTAAAGTATTCACGACACAGGCAAAGCCGTCTGCAACGCAAATGTGAACTGGTCTGAGGTAGCCATTCCACAATCTAGATTCAATTCAAATCATCACCTTGTATCACATGGACATACATCTTACACATCATCATCATCATCATCATCATCATCATCAGTAATAATAATAACAGCAACAATAGAGTATAATATTCCTGGAATAAGGATCTCAAACTCTTTCCTCATAAGAGATCATCCAGATCAGTAGAACTACTTAAGACAGAGAATTCTTTGTTTTCTTGTTTCCTTGTCCACAAGTAGAAGAGAAACATCTGTATGAGTTTCTAGAACTTTCTCTTAGAAAGTAGTGGGGAGAAATGGGGTCTCTAGCACCATTGTTTGGGACAAGGGGAACATGGATCTTTAAAGAAGAGCTCTCTTTACACGTAAGCACGCAGGAGAGAGCAGAGAGAGAGAGAAAAGAGAGGCAATTATGTTTATGCCCAGGGAAGAGCTAAAACAGAACCAGTAGGAAGGCCGGAGCAGAGGAAATGTAACAGCTCTATTATCCAAAGCCAACTTCCTGTGGATGGATTCCATTTACTAGCTCTGTTGAAGGAAAACCAGGAGAGACGGTGTTGAGAAAAAACACCAACCGAGAGGGGGACAGTGGCAGAGGAATCACAATCTCGGAAGAGGAGGCAGCTCCTGGCTCCCTCAGCAGCAGCTCTTGCACAGCTCAGTCCTCTGATTTAATATAATCAGTACCCTGAGCAGATAATGACTAGGTTGAGATGTTCCCGTGGCAACCGTCTCAGAACAACACAATGTGATTTCCACACCCGCTCAGCAGAGAAAGTGGCTTGCAAAAACAAAGCATTCCCAGGGACTGGGAAACATTAGAGAGGGAACTGGGTACCGCTGCTTCTGCTGCTGTTTCTGCAGGCTTCGGAGCACAAGGCCCAGCCACCAGACAGCCTGGTGCTCAAAACCAGCCCAGCCTCAGCAGCAGAAGGTTAATTGGTTGTTTGGCTTTTCCCACCCGGTAATTTGCTAATCTTGATCTTAAATTCTCTTCCTCTGGATTTGCTTCTCCAGGCTGGGCCCATTTGAGCTGGGCAGTCATGAAGGCATGACTACAAATGTAGATGCTTCATCATTTCCAAGGGAGAGTCAAAATATACACATGTATATGTTAACTATGCCATTTTAAAAGTACCCAGATGTTCAAATGCTTTTTTACAAAGCCTGCTGTCTAGTACCCTGTAAGCACTCTCTCGTTTACCTATTGAAAGACTGTTAGGCAAAGGTCACCAACCATGTTAGAAACCATCTGGTCTTAACTGGTATCCCCACCACCCACCCCCTTGTAAAGACAGAAAGGCCGTTTGAGTTTGTGCAAAGCCCGTTGTCTAAGAAAGATGTTCACAACGTTGCAGTAATCTTGTACCTTTTAATGTCCCCTAGGAGAGCCACCCCCCCCATGTAAAGTCCCCCAAACTAAACTGTCACTCTGAAAGCAGTCTCACCCAGTTCCTGCTCGCTGCTCCCCCAGCAGAGAAGGGAGGGCTGAGCCGGGGCTCCTTGAGGCTTCTCACTCTTGGGAGAGCCAGGTTAACACCCCACAATTTCAAAGGTCAATATTGACCTTCCTCCAGAAGAAAGGAGGGGCTCTGGTTGTGGTCGCGGTTCCTCCTGGCTCCGCTGGCTGGTACTCCAGGGTGGACACTCGGGGCTTCTGGCCACACACTCTCCGGCCCTTCAGCTGCGGAAGTGCCAGACCAGGAGAATGGTTAGCCACCAAAGTGCCACTTTGTGGTGGAAACCAGAGCCGACAGGGCCCCCCCCCCAATGTCTCATTCCTTGCCCATCACGGTTCCATAAATGGACACCGATGGGGACACCTCCTGAGGTAGGCAGCGTGCCAGGGTGCAAGATGAATGAGACATAAGCATTGCCCTTGAGCAATTTGCAGAGGTATCTACAAATAGGTGTTGGCATCTATGATACCCATGTAATATGTGTGCATGTAATAATAAGTAGATATAGTATAAGCACATATGTATCGTATGTGATTCTGAAGTGTTACAGACTAGTATGAAGAACTCTTGCCTTGGGACATCAAGAAGAGATGAGGGCTAACCAGAGAGCAGGACCTGAAGTGACAGAGAATCAAAGAGGAGCTGCGTGCTCGGGGCTAACATTTATTGGCATTATAAAAAAAAAAAATACCCCGGCACTCACTGATCAGCGGATATTAGCCTAGACTCTTGGAATACCCAAGACACAATCCACATATCAAATGATGTCCAAGAAGAAGAAAGGAGTGGCCCCTGGTTCTGGAAAGGCTCAGTGCATCAGTGTAGGGGAATACCAGAACAGGGAAGTGGGAAGGGGTGGATGGGGGAGCAAGGGGAGGGAAGAGGGTTGATGGGACATTCGGGGAGTGGGGAGCCAGGAAAGGGGAAATCATTTGAAATGTAAATAAAGAATATTTTTAAAATGCCCCAAGACATAATGCCAGGAAAGAGTTGCCACAGCTAAACTCGACTCAGTGGACGTGTTATTGGAAGTCCTTGTTCAAGTGAGATTGGAGCAGAGACGTCAGGAAGAGTCATTCCAGATACCTAGCTCTCAGAGAAAAGCCATCTTCAAAACCAAATGGCTTTCACCTGCGTAAGCCAGGACTGAAGGCACCATTGCCTCTTGTTAGCCCAGCCTGTCGACATCATTAAACGAGTCACTTTCCTTCTTTTGAAATTTATTAATCATTTTATTTGTTTACATTTCAAATGTTATCCCCCTTCCTGGTCTTCTCCCTTCCATAAATCTTTACAGTTTCTTTTTCCCTCCTTTTTTAAGTTGATATTCAATCTTATAACTAATATAGTTATTATAACTATAGCTTCCCTTTGATCTCACATATGTTATAAATTCAACAAGTACACAAAAGGTGTATACGTATAATAGTCCTATTACTTTTATAACAGCAAAAACTTGCTAATAGCTCACAAATAATAAATATTTTCACATAATAGACTTCCATGCAACTACTAAAATTAATATAGGTCATTACATATAGGCATGGTAAATTGGCTAAAACTTCTTTTTATTATATTCAGCACAATATATATAGATATAGACATAGTGATAGATATAGATATATAGATAGATATAGATACCAATCATAAAAATGATGGACATGTTATTAAATGAACATAAAAAGATAAAGTCTTTTTGTCTTTGTAGGGCTTAAGATCTTGGCTCTTACTGTGATACAAACCCAAAATAATAATTTGTGGACATTGGAGTTCATTGTAATAAAGCTGTACTTCAATGTCCCTCACATTACCAAGGGATTTTACCTCCATAGTAGCTAAGCTAAGAGTTGACCATTCTGCTGCACCAAGGAATGAGTTGTAGGCACATTATTTGGATACAGATTTCCTGCTATGTTCAAAGCTATTTGACTTGAGTGATTGTCATCACTCTCAGCCCACAGGGAACAGGTTACATTCATATAAGGAATGGTGTGTGTATTAAGATTGTCTGTCCATGAAGTCATTCATCAACTGTTTCAATGAAAAATGGTTCTGCTTGGAGGGTGGCACAGACATTAGGTGAGGGGAAGATTCTGATTTTTTGGCTGTGATGATTTTGAAAACATTCATCTCAGGAAAAGAGTAACTTATAAGGTCATCTTCTTCAAAATTGATCCAATAATTATGAATATCAAGCAAAAAAATTCAGTCTCACTCTTTATTGTTCTCTTACAAGCCACCTCCCAAATTAATTGACTACGTTTCTTTTGGCTGTATAAATAATTTTGAAATATGTAAACTGTTCTGAAAACCATAATATAGTGTAAAAACACCAAATAAACAATCCTACTAATAGAGAGGCTGAGATAGGAGAAACATGATTACAAGACCATTATGTGGTACACAGCAAGACACTGTCACATAGGAACAAGCAGAAAGTGTATATGGATTGTACAATATTGGACCTATTTCTCCAATTACCAAATTACTGGATATGTTGGTAATATTAATTTTCATATTAAGAGTTATTAAGGAAAAGTGATTCTTATTTCCTGTTATTTTTGTTGTTAGAAGTAGAATTATGTTTGTGTGGGTTTGTTGAAAGATTACTTTCTTGCTTTAGTTTCCCTCCTTGGGTTGGTATTTTCCATCTATTATCCTTTGTAGGGCAGGATTTGTGGAAAGGTATTGTAAGAAAATATATATGTAAATTTGTTTTTGTCATGAAATATCTTGTTTTCTCTGTCTATGGCAATTGAGAGTTTTGCTGGGTATAGTAGTATGGGCTGGCATTTGTGTTCTCTTAGGGTCTGTATGACCTCTGCCCAGGCTCTTCTGGCTTTCATGGTGTCTCTGGTGAGAAGTCTGGTATAATTCTGATAGGTCTGCCTTTATATGTTACTTGACTTTTTCCCTTATTACTTTTAATATTCTTTCTTTGTTTAGTGCATTTGGTGTTTTGATTATTATGTAATAGAAGGAATTTCTTCTCTGGTTCATTCTATTTGAAGTTCTGTAGGCGTCTTGTATGCTCATGGGCATCTCTTTCTTTAGGTTAGGAAAGTTTTCTTCTGTAATTTTGTTGAAGATATTTATTGGCCCTTTAAGTTGGGAATCTTCACTCTCTTATATGCCTATTATCCTTAGGTTTGGTCTTCTCGTTGTATCTTGGATTTCCTAAATGTTTTGGGCTAGGAGCTTTTTGCTTTTTGCATTTTCTTTGACTGGTGTGTCAATGTTTTCTATGGTATCTTTCTGCACCTGAGATTCTCTCTTCTATCTCTTGTATTCTGTTGGTGATGCCTGCATCTATGACTCCTGATCTCTTTCCTAGGTTTTCTAACTTCAGGGTTGTCTCCCTTTGTGATTTCATTATTATTTCTAGTTCCATTTTTAGATCCTGGATGGTTTTGTTCATTTCCTTTGCCTGTTTGATTGTGTTTTCCTGTAATTCTTTAAGGGATTTTTGTGCTTCCTCTTAAAGAGCTTCTAGCTGTTTACCTGTGTTCTCCTGTATTTCTTTAAGGGAGTTGTTTATGTCCTACTTAAAGTCCTCTATCATCATCATGAGAAGTGATTTTTACATCTGATCCTTGCTTTTCTGGTATGATGGTGTATCCAGGACTTGCTATGGTGGGAGAATAGGGTTCTGATTATGTCAAGTAAACTTGGCTTCTGTTACTTATGTTCTTACACTTGCCTCCCGCCATCTGCCCTCTTTATCTGACTGGAATCTGTCCTTCCTGTGATCCTGGGTGTGTCAGAACTCCTCAGAGTCAAGTTGTCTCTGTGATCCTATGATTCTGGGATCCTGTGATCCTGAAGTCCTCAGGTCCTGAGTGTATCCAAGCTCCTGGGAGTCAAGCTGCCTCTGGGACCTGGAGATCCTGGTGTGACCACGCCCCTGAGATCCTGTGTTCCTGGGACCTGGGAGTGGAGCTTCCTCTGGATGTTGTGGGACTGGCTATGGAGTTTGCACCCAAGGTCTGCTCAGGGCACCTGCCCAGACAGACTGGAAGGAGCCCATCCATGCCAAGGGTCTGGAGAAGTTCCTGTGCACCTGGGTCCCGCTGGTCCCGGTTACTCCCATTGTTGGGACAGATGTGTCCTCCTCACCTCTGATCTTGTGATCCTGGGTTGGATTAGAACACTGGGAGTGGAGCTTCCTCTGGGTTTTATGGAACTGTCTGTGGAGTTTGTGCCCAAGGTCTGCCGAGTTCACTTTCTTATCTGAGTGAAAGAAAATAGAAAATTGGGATCTGGGAGCCCAATATTTCCTCATAGTTATCATCCATTCATTTAATACACAGAGCACCTACTCTATGCTGAGGAGGATGAATTCATGGCCACAGCAACAACCATAGACCTGAGGTAACTTTATATAATAGGTTCCTCAGAAGGCTGGAGAAGGACCTGAGCCGTAATTGTTATGCTCAAAGAGCTAACCATCCCGTCACAAGGGCACATACACATTACATGAAGGGATGAACGAATAAATAGGCAACCTAATAACCTTATTCTAAAATAATTGGCATAAAAATAAAGTGTCCTAAGCAAGAGAAGGAAACAATATGGACTCATGCAGAGCTCTGTAACATACGGTCGAGGGTTAACTGGTGAAGAAATGGCCACAAATAAGATTGATTTGATTCACAGACACCGAGGTCATTACGTAAGAGCAGAGACTAAAAATGAGCAAAGAAAACATGTCGACCAGAGAGAAAGCGGGTGCCTTGGAGCATCAAGAAAAAGAGTTTGAACTTGATTCATTATGCCAAGAGGAGGATCGCTAGGAAAAGGCTGAGCCCGATCACCACAGGGTCTCTGAGAGTGACTGACATCTGTGTGTAGGAAAGACCGGGAGTGAAGAGCCACCAAAGCAGAGGGCAGAGCATGATGCGGAAGAAATCACAGCACAAATGGGAGGTGGTGCGGAGAAGCAGATATCCAACCTGAGGATAGCGAACGGTGGGCGTGCCAGGGATGGGGTGGTCTCGCCATCGTGAAATTGTGGAGAAAGAGGAACACTCCTCCACTGTTGGTGGGATTGCAAGATGGCACAACCGCTCTGGAAATCAGTCTGGCAGTTCCTCAGAAAATTGGGCAAGACACTTCCAGAGGATCCTGACATACCACTCCTGGGCATATACCCAGAGGATTCCCGGGCATACAATAAAGACACATGCTCCACTATGTTCATAGCAGCCTTGTTTATAATAGCCAGAAGTTGGAAGGAGCCCAGATATCCCTCAAAGGAGGAATGGATACAAAAAATGTGGTATATATATACAATGGAATACTACTCAGCAATTAAAAATAATGAATTCATGCAATTTGTAGGCAAATGGTTAGATCTGGAAAATATCATCCTAAGCGAGTTAACCCAATCACAAAAGAATACACATGAAATGCAATCACTGATAAGTGGATATTAATGAGCCCAGAAGCCCTAAATACTCAAGGCACAATTAGCAAGTCAAAGGATTCCCAAGAAGAAGAAAGGAGAGGACCCTGGGCCTGAAAAGATTGGATCCAGTTTTGTAGAAGAGTAGCAGAACAGAGAAATGGTGTGTGTGTGGGGAGGGGTGATTGGGGAATAGTTGGGGGGAGAGGACTTATGGGACATATGGTGGGGGGTGGGGACTGGGAAAGGGGAAAGCCTTTGGAATGTAAACAAAGAATATAGAATTTTAAAAAAGAAAAAAAGAAAAACTGGGGAGAGATCATGCGCTCAGGTGGGGCCAATTGAGTTTGAGAGAAAGAGTCTTTGGAAGAGCGTTGGGCATCAGGCGAGCACATGAGAAGCCTCTTTAAGAGCTTCCACTGGGGCTGGGGAGATGGTTCAGTTGGTAGTACCACTTGTTCAATAAGCATGAGGTTCTGAGTTCGAATGTCCCGTGCCCACATGAAAATCCAGGCATGGCTATATGCTCTGTCACTGGGGGAAGGGATGAATCCTGAGAGCTAGCCAGCCAGCCATAGCCAGATAACAGCAAGCCTGTCCCAAAGCAATAAGGCCAAGAGTGATGGAAGCCTCAAAACAGCACATATCGCAAAATCAGTGCTTAATTGATTCCGTGGCTACTCTCAGTTCATAATCTAGGAAAGCACTAGAAAACCATGGACTATACACCCACAGAGCGAGTTTCTACAGCAATCAATTATCCACTGGATAGAAGCTACCTAGACCCTCCTTTTCAGATCGACTTCACCCCCTGCCGTGTCAGGGACTCCACATAATGCACAAGTGGCCACGTTACATCACACCTGCCTTGCCTGCTCACAGCACAGGCTCAGAGATGGCAATTCTCACTGCGCCCCGTCTTGAGCAAAACCCAAACCCACTTGGACTATTTCTGACATAATGGCCTCTGTGGATTTCTGGAAACAGTGGCATGTAAAGGGACAGAGGAGTACATTGGGTTTATTTTTGACTGAAGCTGTCTGATGAGTCATTGAACTAAAATGGCTTATTTGTTCAAGGAAATGAAATTCAACCTCCTACCCGCAATGGGCAGAGCTTATCTCTTGTGACTTCATTGATAAACAAAATGAGGGGTTAGTTCTTATTGCTTCCCTCCTCTTCACGTTTTGGAAGATCTAAGAGACGCGCCATGATGGCGGGTTCCACGATGCTGTTTTTCCCTCCATTTGGGACTCATTTCCTTCACGTTCTGCCTAGTCCAATCAACTGGAGCTTTCAAAAACAGTCAAAAAGGGGTTGGGGTTTTTTAAATGCACACGGTTCTTATTCTCTTACACACGTGGATCCCGTTCTAAACAGAGTCTTGTGTTGCCAAGCTAGGATGTCAGGGTTAGCACAATCAACAAAATCTTGTTTTTGTCCTAACCAGCAAATCAAATGGCTGTGGGACTCCGGGGTGGTTTATTACTCTTAAGTAACCTTGGGGGAGGGGAGGCAATCACTACAATTGTGAAGCAAAGTCCCAAGGGAAAGGCGGCCTAAGCCACTGCCTCTAATAACTGCTGCCATAAACACTAAAGATGATTGAGGCTTAATGTCTGTCACAGGATGTTTGATCTGTATCATACTTAGGCAAGGAACTCTGGGTACTAGGTGCCTGGAACACTGATAAATATATCAACTCCAAGCACTGGAAATCGGAAAACCCTTTGCAACCCAACCATACTGTTCTATCCAGAGCTCTGGGTTGATAGCCTCCATTTCTACCCCTTTCCCTACACACTACAGAGGAAACAGGGAAACCAACCATGAGCTTTGACATCAGACCTGGGTTTAAATCTACTTCTTCTGTGAGCTTTGGGAAAGATGCCCAGACTACCTAATGTGGTCACATGTATGGAAGAAACTTATGACGCTCTTAACGGTCCTGCCGCACAAATCAAACTACCTAATGTGACCACATGTATGGAAGATTATAGTCACTCTTATTGCCCTGAACAAAGACATACATGAAATGAACGTATCCAGCAGCTTGTCTAGTACGTCCACCATAGATGAAGTTGAACTTTGAGTCTATGCAAAGTCGCCCCGTTCTCCGGCCACTTCTCCTGAAAAAATGTCTATTTCCATTTGAAGTCCTGCCTACTTCAATCTTCCAAAAGGCCTAACTGGCCATTCACGAAAGCGTTCCCACTCTAGCTCTAAGAAGAAATTGTCACACTGACTATAAATCATGGGACCTGAGTGGCAATGTACAGCCCAGTGTATTTTGTCGTAAAGCAATCCAAACCTGGCTCAGGACCTTTTCTTAGTATTTGAGAACTGCTGATGTGTCTCAAACACAGTACACACGTAGTACAGTCCATAAAGGTGGTAATAATGATCGTAGCCAGCATGTTTGACATCAATAGGCGCTGTGTACTGCCTCGTGTGTTTTGTGAAGATTGGCTTATTTAACCCCCACAAAATCCCTGTGAAGTAGTCAATGCTGGTTAACATAAAGAAATTGAGGCCCGGAAAAAAAAACAAACAAATAATTCACTAATTGGAGCTGGTTTAGTTCATTATCATCGTGATGGGAAGCATGGTGTTACCCAGGTAGACATGGTGGCGAAGGAGCTGAGAGTTCTACATCTAGATCCATAGACAGTTGGATGAGACTGCGAGCCACTAAGCCTATTTGAACCGTCTGAGACCTCAAAGCCAGCCCCCCAGTGACACACTTCCTCCAACAAAGCCACACCCACTCCAGCAAGGCCACACCTCCTAACAGTGCCACTTTCTGTAATCCAATGGGGCCATTTTCATCCAAACCACCACAGAATATAAACGTATTCACGGATTTTAAGGCTCAAAGACAAAGCGCATATAAATACTATTTCACTTATATGGCATCTACACAAAAATTACTCCTTTTGAATAGTTTTCAGATATTACAATTATTTTATAATGCATTTAGGTTGTTTCATTTTGGGTATTATACTCTTTCAATACCTTTGAATCAAAGCTGCCAACTTTGATATGAAAACATGTAATTAAACGTTGAAAGCATTTAATTGATAGCATTTCCATAGTGTTTCTCAACAGTCTGCTGCCCTGGCAGGAGGTGCCACGTGACAAACTGGTCATCTATCTCATCGACTGGCCTCGTGTCCCTTGACAAGCAGGAGGACGGTGTGATAGTGATGACTAAGGACACTCACAAGCTGATTCCCCAAGAAGGAAATAGAGTCACTACTGTGGCAAATTGGAGTCAGATTTGCATCTCCCACCAGTTGCTTTCAGTGTCTCTGGAGGGAGCTGGTTATTTCCTGTGAGGAGGGCGGCTGACAGAGGCAGGTTCACAAATGTTTATAGTCTATTAAGCAAAAAGAGGCTGAATACAAAATTAGATATTTGAAAAGCTCTCACACGTGTTTATAAAAACATGCCTTCTTCTCTCCATTTTCCCTGCCAGAATATCATATTCCTCTCATAATAAGAGAGAATTGAGATTGAGCTGTTGAGTTGCTCTTTTATATTTACGTAAAATGGGAAGCTTTATCATCAAACACTATGATATGATCATACACAAAGTTTGAAACTTAAGAAACAGAGACAAAGGTAAAAAACAAATATGATTTTAAAAAAAAACTTGGCTAATAGTGAAATTCGTAGGACAATTTGATTAAAATTTCCTAAGTTCTCAGCTTTGAACTTGAGTAAATCCATAACCTCTTATGCCACACACTTAAACAAGATGGCTCTACCTTAGCGAAAAAATAGAACAAATCTTTTTATTTAACTGAATGGTTTTCCAGATACTTTTTAGGAATGTCTGATTTGGGATGGGACCTCAGCAGAGTTAGCAGGACTATAAATTATTTTCATCAGTTTATTCACATGTAAAACAATGTATTCGCTTTTCTGTGATTTTATCTTTTAAAAAAAGTTACCTCTTAAATCCATTTTCATTTCATGATAATAAAATCATGAAAAATTTCCTGTCTTAAATGACAGGGTAAAATTTGAAAATGAGAATGCATAATAAAATTTCTTAAATATTCCTATTTTTTCCTTCTACGGAAACCGGGCTTTGTCTCACATAATGTCTCTGGTTATGATTTCTCCTTCCAGTTCCTCCCCAGCTCCCCTCCCACCTGGATCCACCCCCTTTCTGTGTCTCATTGGAAGACAGAAATGAAGTTTTAAAAAGATAAAACAAAACTAGCACATCAGAATAGAACAAGAGAATGAAAGAGAGGGAAAGGAGTCAAAGAAGAGGCATAAACAACAGATACAGACAGAGACCCACTCGTCGGCACACTCAACTAACATGGAAGCCATAATGTATATACAAAGGAACTGTAGATATAAAAGAGAAAGTGTGTGTGTGTGTGTGTGTGTGTGTGTGTGTGTGTGTGTTGAGACAAGGAACCGCCAAAGATGCCGTCAAGTTCATTTTCTGTTGGCCATCTACTGGTGGGCATGAGGCCTGTTCTTAAGAGTAGTTATAGCCCCAGGGAGACTCCTTTGGAGGAAACTAAATTTTCATCTGCAGGTGGTTCTCAGTTGGAGATGATCTGGGTTAAGGATAAAAACATGAGTTCATGTCTTTCAGCTCTGGAACCCCAAATGGCGCAGAGTCTGTGTAAGCTGCCACAGGCTCTGTGAACTCACATGTGTGTTCATTCTGTTGCCTTCGGAAGCCTTGTTCTCTTGGTGTCCTCCACCTCCACCACCCCTGACTCCCGACACTCTTTCTACCTCTTCAGCAGAGTTCCCCGAGTCCCGAGAGGGGGAGTTTGTTGGGGACATCCCTTTTAGGGCTGAATGTTCCAAGGCCTGTCATTCTCTGCTTAATGTCTGACTGTGGGTCTTTGTGTTTGATCCCATCTGCTGCTGGGGGAAGCTTCACTGACGGTGGCTGAACAGGGTACTGATCTATGTCTATAGGAGAATATCATTAGAAGGCATTTTGTGGTTCCTTAAAAAAAGAAAACAGGAGTATTTGGTTTCACCCTAGGTCTCTGGACCATCTAGTCTCAAGTTCTTGGTCACCCAAGCAGTATCAGGTATGGATTTCATCTCAAAGATTGGGCGTTCAATCAAATCAGACACTGGTTGGGTATTCCCACAAGCCTTATGCCGCCATTGCCGAAGCATATCTTACAAGCAGGACATCATTGTATATCAAGGAGTTTGTGGCTGGGTTGTTGTGTTTCTCCTTGGGTAGCATGCAGAGCAACTTTCCTGTACCACAGATGCTTGCACAGGGATAAAGGCTCTAGATAGGCACCAGCTCGACTTCTCTGTGTTCAATGAGTTGTGTAGAAGTTGTCTTCAACCATGGGGTCTCGCTTTCAGTGTGTGGAGAACAACCTAGTATTGGCCACAGCCTAGGTTGCTGGTGGGTTCCCACGGGATTCCTTTGGGCACAAACTCAATGAGATGTAACCCAACCCCAGTACTGGAAGCTTCATTAGGTGACAAGAGATCTCTACAAGGAAGTCCTAGTCCAAATAGTTTGTCTCTCTTGTGTCTGTAGAGATATCTACAGGTTCTGTCTCCCTGGTATTCGGTTATTTCAATTCATTCACCTTCATTTCTGGATATATTTTATGAAGCTTCTATTTTACTAGGTTTTCATCCTACCCTCAAATGGCTCTTAATTTTAGCTGTCTCTTCCCATATTACCTCCCTCGTCCTCCTCTTCCCTCCCCCTCCCCACTTGATCCTTCTGTTCTAATCACACGTACACACACACACACACACACACACACACACACACACACACACCATCCATAGCATTCTCTTCTATATCCCTTTCTTAGGGAGTTCTATCTGTCCCTCATCTAGTTCCCGACTCTCTAAACTCCGTGGCTCTGTGGACTGTAGCTTGATTACCATCCTCTTAACAGCTGATATCTACATATAGGCAAATTCAGACCACTTTTGTCTTCCTGGGTCTGAATTATTTATGATTATTTTTTTCCGAAAAACTTCATGATTTTGTGTTCTTTAACAGCTGAGCAATACTCAACCATGTAAAGGTACTACTTTTTTTTTTTTAAATATCCATTCTTCTGTGGAGGGACATTCGTGTTGTTTCTGATTTCTGGCTATTATGAGCAGAGCAGTGTTTGTGTGGTTTGCTAGGTGGTTCCTGGATCCCCAAAAGAGACACTTGCTCAACCATGTTCATTGCTGCTCTGCTCATAAGAGCCGGAAACAACCTGAATGCTGGGATAAGAGCTATAAAATAGGTTGAGCCGAAAAGCGGAATGGGTATCCAAACTTGAACTTTTATATTCAAGATTTGGTAGGTAGGAAATACAGACAGCATTCTGCAAAGATAGCTTATCATTTAAAGATGAAATTTATCTCAAGCAGCATGAAATCAAGTTCTCTGATTCCAACAGCCCCTTGCACTGGATAAAGCTTTTGAGCAAAGGCACTCCACATCACTGTGTCCACTTTCCCATTTAGAAAACAAGCAAACAAAAACACACCCAACAGCGTCGGGTGAGCGGCTCATCGGGAGGAAGTGAAAGGGTTAAGACCTAGCCGTTTGGCACGCCATCTTTCCACTGGAACACAAGGAGCTCTTTATATGAGCTTTACCCTGAAGACATAAAAATTGAATTTCCCATTCAATGACTTTTAGCTTCGGGCTGAAGAACTGAGTCAGGTCGAGGGCTGGACATGGGACAATAGGAGAAGCCACCAAGTACAGTGGTCATGAATTTGGGGCAGTATTTCTCAGACACAGCTGGCCACCGCAGTGAGCCATCAGAAGAATACAAGGGAGTCCAATGTAGTTATTCTACCAACCATGCAGAGGCCTATCCCTGCTCGTGTCAGCAGAGTCTCTGCTGTGGCGTTCAGAGTTTTCCTCACTGTGTCCAGAAGATATCATAAGACTGTCCTGGCACTCCCCCTATCCCCCCACCACACACACACACACACACACACACACTCACTCACTCACTCACACCATCTTTCACTACAATACAGAGCTACAAGAGACGTCATACACCAGGTTGAGTCCCCTGTCCTCACCCTCGCAGAGGCTCTACAGGTCACAGAACCTACAAGGAATGGGCAGCCAGGAGATGTCTAGAAAGACTGACAAAAAAGTCTGACAGCAAGCAGAAGATATTCAATCCAGAGGAGCCATGTGTGATCCCGACAAGTGGTAACAGGGGAGAAATGACTCCAGAAAGTTGTCCTCTCACCCCAAATACATGGGCACACACACATACATGTGAACACACACACATACATGTGCACACACACAGACACACAGACACACACACACACACACACACACACACACACACAGCACATACACACCTAAGAAGATAATAAATTAAAACATTCTTTATTGTATGCAGGGGAATCCTCTGGGTATATGCCCAGGAGTGGTATGCCAGGGTCCTCTGGAAGTGACATGCCCAATTTTCTGAGGAACCGCCAAACTGATTTCCAGAGCGGTTTTGCCATTTTGCAATCCCACCAACAGTGGAGGAGTGTTCCTCTTTCTCCACATCCTCACCAACACCTGTTGTTTCTTGAGTTTTTAATCTTAGCCATTCTGACTGGTGTGAAGTGGAATCTCAGGGTTGTTTTGATTTGCATTTCCCTGATGACTAATGATGTTGAACATCTCTTAAGGTGTTTCTAGGCCATCCGAATTTCTTCTGGTGAAAATTCTTTGTTTAGCTCTGTACCCCATTTTTTGATAGGGTTATTTGGTTCTTTGGGGTCTAACTTCTTGAGTTCTTTGTATATATTGGATACAGAGATAGCCCTCTGTCGGATGTGGGGTTGGTGAAGATCTTTTCCCACTTTGTTGGTTGCCGTTTTGTCCTGACAGTGTCCTTTGCCTTGCAGAAACTTTGTAATTTTATGAGGTCCCATTTGTCAATTCTTGATCTTAGTGCGTAAGCTATTGGTGTTCTGTTCAGGAACTTTCCCCCTGTGCCCATGTCCTCCAGGGTCTTCCCAAGTTTCTTTTCTAATAGTTTCAGTGTGTCTGGTTTTATGTGGAGGTCCTTGATCCACTTGGAGTTGATCTTAGTGCAAAGAGATAAGAGTGGGTCAATTCGCATTCTTCTGCATGTTGAACCAGCACCATTTGTTGAAAAGGCTATCTTTATTCCACTGGATGGTTGTGGCTCCTTTATCAAAGATCAAGTGACCATAAGTCTGTGGGTTAATTTCTGGGTCTTCAATCCTATTCCATTGATCTACTTGCCTGTTGCTGTACCAATACCATGCAGTTTTTAACACAATTGCTCTGTAGTACTGCTTGAGGTCAGGGATATTGATTCCCCCCAGAAGTCCTTTTATTGTTGAAAATAGTTTTAGCTATCCTGGGTTTTTTGTTGCTCCAGATGAATTTGAGAATTGCTCTTTCTAAATCTATGAAGAATTGAGTTGGGATTTTGATGGGGATCGCATTGAATCTGTAGATTGCTTTTGGCAAGATGGCCATTTTTACCATATTGATCCTGCCAATCCAGGAGCAAGAAATATTTCTCCATCCTTTGAGGTCTTCTTCGATTTCTTTCTTCAA
Organism: Apodemus agrarius; assembly: GCA_964023405.1. Lineage (NCBI taxonomy): Eukaryota > Metazoa > Chordata > Mammalia > Rodentia > Muridae > Apodemus > Apodemus agrarius. The sequence continues at coordinate 12,725,826 of OZ030027.1, forward strand.
GGACTTGAAGTTCCTGCCATACAGATCTTTCGCTTGTTTGGTTAGAGTTACGCCAAGGTACTTTATGTTGTTTGTGGCTATTGTGAAGGGTGTTATTTCCCTAACTTCTTTCTCAGCCTGCTTGTCCTTTGAGTACAAGAAGGCTACTGATTTGCTTGAGTTAATTTTATAACCAGCCACTTTGCTGACACATGCTCCACTATGTTTATAGCAGCCTTGTTTATAATAGTCAGAAATTGGAAGGAGCCCAAATATCCCTCAAAGGAGGAATGGATACAGAAAATGTGGTATATTTATACAATGGAATACTACTCAGCAACTAAAAATAATGAATTCATGCAATTTGTAGGTAAATGGTTAGACCTGGAAAATATCATCCTGAGTGAGTTAACCCAATCACAAAAGAATACACATGAAATGCAATCACTGATAAGTGGATATTAATGAGCCCAGAAGCCCTAAATACTCAAGGCACAATTAGCAAGTCAAATGATTCCCAAGAAGAAGAAAGGAGAGGACCCTGGGCCTGTAAAGATTGGATCCAGTTTTGTAGAGAAACCGTGGGGGGAGGGGGAATGATTGGGGAATAGTTGGGGGGAGAGGAATTATGGGACATATGGTGGGGGGGAACTGGGAAAGGGGAAAGCCTTTGGAATGTAAACATAGAATATAGAAAATAAAAATTAAAAAAATAAAAATAAAAAAAATTCAATTAGAATACAGTTGAAAAAAAAAAACATTCTTAAAGGAAAGTCCAGGGCCTTAATTCATGATTAGCACAATTAGAATTGTGTAATTATGCAGTGATAATTGTCAATTGTAACTCTAAAATTGGCTGGTATTTATGGATAGTGGTCTGTGGGCTAAATACTTTAATATGTAAAGCCCTACTTGTTCTCTTGGCAATGTGGTAGATCCTGCTAATTATTATTGTCCTCAATTGAAACCAGAGGCAATGAAGCTCCTGAGTGCTGAAAGCCACCATGGTGTGTGGGTCACAGCAGGTTGGGAAAACCTCACAGCAGACTCTATAGCCCATAGGGAAGCATCCTTCCGCCTTCCCCATTGTTGAGACATGTTATTCTTTATTCATTTACTCACTCGATGTGTGAGTGTGTGTGTGTGTGTGTGTGTGTGTGTGTGTGTGTGTGTGTACATGTTGGCGTGCACATGTGCAGAGCCCAAAGGTTGACACTGGATCTCTGTCAATCTTCACCTTGTTTTTTGTTTTTTGTTTTGTTTTGTTTTTTGTTTTCTTTGGGGGGGGGTTCAAGACAGGGTTTCTCTGTGTAGCCCTGGCTGTCCTGGAACTCACTCTGTAGACCAGGTTCGCCTCGAACTCAGAAATCCACCTACCTCTGCCTCTCAAGTGCCAGGATTAAAGGCGTGCGCCACCACCACCCAGCTCACCTTGTTTTCTGAGTCAGGGTTTCTCACTGAACCCGGAGTTTACTGATTCAGCTGGACAGCAAGCCCCAGGGATCTTTCCGTCCCTGCTTCCCTGCCCTGGGATTGTAGGTCCAACACCATTGTGAATATTTAGGCTGAAACTCAGGTGCTCAGGCTTGTCCAATAAGAGCATTACTCACCAATAAAATTCGGTGAGGTTTTGCTGAGTATCTACTATGTGTCCAGGAATGGTGTTAGTGCTTAACTCTAGCAGCAGAAGGGAATAGCAGTTTTGAATGACTTCCTAGAAAAGTCTTCTCCAATGTCTTTATCCCTCTTGATTATAGAAATCATTTAGAGCCAATGCCAGGCCTCCAATATGTCGGCACTGGTCTTTATCCATTCAAAAGTACCACTCTTCTATTTGGTGGGTTAGTTGGTTTTTTGTTTGTTTGTTTGTTTGTTTACTTGTATGAGTACTTGTGCACATGTATTGAGTGTGAGTACATGTGCATGTGTGTAAGTGTGTGTGTGTGTGTGTGTGTGTGTGTGTATCTGGACTCCAGAAGAAAGTGTTGGACCCTCAGAACTGGAGTTATGGCCATTTTCAGAACAGGCTTGTTACATGGGTGCTAGGATCCAAAATCATGATTTCCCAGCAATTGTACTTAACTGATGAGCCCTTTCTCTTAATATTCATGCAAAAAAAATTTATATAATTGAATAGATTAAGACACCTGAGCAGGAAATGTCCTTTTAAAATGGGGGGTTATTTACTATTTTGAGGCATGAGGAAATTCTAATCCGTTGGATGTTCTCTTAATTGAGAATTGCCAAACATGGATAACTTGTCTTGAAAGAGTTAAAGCATAACTCAAAACTCCTAACCGAAAGAAAAGAGCCAGTTGAGGCCTAACTCGGTGTTTCTTGGGTGACTCACGATTTCTTCCAATCTTCGAGTGGTTCTGAGTGAATTCTTTTAAATGCTAGCTGTTAACTGGAACCTCAAAACAAACCTGTGAAGAATTGCGCTTTCCTGTTATTAAATTTCTATTCACCGAGCCAAGCAAGGCTGGTGGAGCCACCTGAGAATAATCTACAGCAGCACGTTGTTATTTCAGGTCTTTGGGAATGACTAAAGAACACAATGGGTGAATCTCATCTAACACTAATAGCCGGATCTGTACGGAACACCCACAACATGGGATTGATAATAAGATGTGTCACCACAGTCTTGTGACAGTGATTCTTTTAGAACAGTTTTGCACTCTCTATTGAGTGCCTATCAACACCTTAAATCACCTTTTATGATAATTTGAAATGGCTTAATGGAGACTATTAAAAAATGAGCACCTGTACTTAAATAATGGTTTAATAGTGGCTCCCGTAACCATTTACCAATAGCATTAATGGCACAGATAATAGGAAAGAATAAGTCAAAGGTGCCTTAAGGACAATGTAAGTTATATAAGAGAAATGAAAATCCTGGAATGAAAAGTTAAGAAAATTCTTCAACTCTGCTACTTACATTAGGGATGAAGTCTTCAACGGGACTGAAAAGAACATGCAAAATATCAACATGGTAATACACTGTTAGAAAAAACTATACAAACCAAAGGATGGTAACATTGTTTTGCTACAGAAAATGCAGTTGTCAAGTGGGAGGATCCAGTGAGCATGCCCAACAATGCTAAGCTGCAACCTTCCCCCCACCATTGTCCTTCTTAACGGGTGGATATCAGTTTTGCTTTCATGTTTATATTATGCTAATTAAGGACCATGTCCAACAACAAAAGGATTTCACTGTTCTATTACAGTGCTCAGAGCAATCCTTTGCATACTATATTCCTGTGCAATATACTGACAGTGTATTGAATACACTTGACAACTATTGAATAAGTAAATTATCTAAAGTGCTCATTCAAAGGATTTGTCATTACATCTGGCGTATTCTAGTCTTACTGAGATGGTGCATACCTGGAGACAGTCGTGGTCAGAGAGTTTACCCCGTTACAAAGAAGTTCTCCAAAGATGTGATCATCCTGAATTTTTTTTCTGTCTTTCCTTGTTTTCATAAAATAACTCAGGCCCTGGACCATAGGCATACATTTTTCACAACTTTAATAAGGGTTCAACCTCGGCATTAGCCCACCACCCAGCTAAGGCAGTGGAAAAGAGCGGTTATTGGGATAGGGGGTGGGGAAGTGGACCTGTTTAGTTCTTTGGGGTGATTCCAGTTCTCAGTCCTGTCCACCAGGCAGATACCACACAGGAAACAGCAGCAGCAGTTCAATCCAGATTGAAACCATGAGGCTTATCAACCAGGCTGAGTCCCCAAAAGCAGCACGAAGCTGCAGGAGTCTCGGGAGATCTTTGGGGACTTTCTCTCTAGGAAGTCACTACAAGCGAAGATCGGCAATGCAACGTAAGGCGAACCAATACGTGTGTGTCATCAGGGAAGACTAGCCAGGCGGGGCAAGGCGAACCAAAGCATGAGCTCCCGCCGTCGGTCATATTTATATTCTTTCTGACTATCATGTGTCCTTTCATGTGTCTGCTATCGCAAAACATCCTTTCGCCTGTCTGTCCCAGCAAAACATCATTACAACCCAACTAAGTCTCCAAAGAAACCAGAAATTTCTACTTTAGGGTACTTTATAAAGAAAAGGAGTTTATTTTTTTTTCTCCAGTTTAAAAGCTCAAGGTGATGAGCAATGAGTGTATGCTCAGCTCTAGTGAGGCCCCAGGGTTAGGTCCTGCAGTAGAACAAGAACAGAGACAGGAGAGGCCAGTCTTGTTGTCTGTAATAACCTTCACTCCACAACTCACCAGAGTCTCATGAAAACCACCTAAGGCTTAGGGTATCCTAGAGGCTCATCCCAAAGGTGTGAAACCCCACAGAGGTGAAGGCAGAGGCAGGAAGATTAGAAGTTCAAAAGCCAATGTGGGCTACTGACAAACAAGAAGGAACCATCCTAGGCTTTGGTCCTCAATGACCTAGCAAGCTCCCCGAAAGACCGATCCCTTAAAGGTCTCCGCACCCAAAACTGCTACACTAGGACCCAACATCCAACTCTTGGAAGAGTGTACCATATCCAAACCCTATCCAACCATATAAAACCATACTTACACCATAGCAAGTATCTTCATAGAGAAAGCAGTATCCAATGGCATAGGGGTTGTATTAGATATACGCAATCCTATTAATTAATTCTAATTAATCATTTGTACTTTTTTTTTTATAAAAACCAGTGTTTAGGATATACTATGGAAGCCTGGTATGTTGGTACCTACCTGCAGTCTTACTACTTGGGAGACAGAGTCAAGAAATTCTTGAATTTAAGGCCAGGGCTACACAATATATTCCAGACCAAGCTGGACTCAATAGGAAAATACTACCTCATAAAATGAACAAAATTTATGAGAATGTATTTTGATAAAAAGGAAAATGCCTTATTGTAAAAGGACATAATTAAAGATCACGACAGAACATTCTCTCTCCTTAAGTCTTATTTCTCAACCCTTTGAATCTTTACAGCAACTTTCCACAAAGGATAAAAAAGAAAGATGATATTTTGTTACACAACCCTTTTCCAAATTTGCTTTAATCAGTATATGTTTACATTACTATATACTGGAAAAGTCTGTTTCGTTGACTTTATTTTAAAAGACATATAAATAATGATCAATGCATACTTTTGTAATTTATTGGATTTAAAGAACGATAATGAAGAAATCGTAGTGTAAACAAATATAAGAGAAGCTATGTCAGAGGCTAGTGTATGAGTTAGGTTGAAACTCTTAAGAAGAGTGGGTGTTTATCTACACATGTGCGTGCCCACATGCAGCATCCCTGGGAATGTGGAAGCCCTTAAACACGTGAGTATGTGTCCCGTGATGGAAACCCAGTTAAAGATGGCGGCAGGTTGTCAGGATCCTTCCCTAGACTGGAGGGAGATGCCCGGAAAAGTCCTGTCCCATGCTCCCTGCTCCTATACTCTCCCCCATGACCCACTGCTAAAGCTGCCCTGCCTTAATTTGCAGGTTACCTTCCTGAATTGGGGAGGCTGCTGTGCTGAGGAAAACAGAAACCCTCTGGCTTACTTATAAAACAGAGCCTCAGAGTCAGGCATCCTTCCACTAAATTCCATTCTGACCCTTTGCATCATTTGGAGAAACAAAGATACTCCCCAACACTCCTCAAATGCCTCCCAGGGGGTAGCGCCTCCTACTACTCACAAATCCCAACAGCACTTGGGTTTATTTGTGCCTTAAACTATTCAATACTATCTAATTGTGAAGAAGCCACTTCGTCATTTATATTTATTGCTTAGGCTAAAGGACGTTTAAGCGGCTTCTAAAATTACTGTGATACTGCTTCATTCAGTTCTTCTCTTGACTTAAAGTTGGCAAAGAGCATTTTTATTTCCATCCCAAACGCTGCCCACCTCCTGACCCTCTTTCACAGAGTCCCTCACCCAATCCCCTTCTCAGGGTCCTCGCCCACCCCGCCCCCATCCTCCCATCCTGGTGCACCAAGTCTCTGCAGGATTAGGCAGATCTTCTCCCACTGAGGCCAGACAAGGTTGGTGAACCATACCACAGTCAGGCTACAGCTTTAGGGACAGCCCCCCAGCTCCAGATGTTGGGGGGCCCACTTAGAGACTGAGCTGCACATCTGCTCCATACGTGCAGGGGCCTTAGACCAGTCCACGTATGCTCTTTGATTGGTAGCTCAGTCTCTGAGAGGACCCAGGGGTCCAGGTTAGTTGACTCTGTTGGTCTTTCTGTGGGGTTTCTATCCCCCTTCAGGGCCTTCAATCCTCAAAACAACTACTTTGAATAAATCTTACGTGCACTAAAACTAGACGTTAGGCAACAGACAGTCACACATTTTAAGTGACCTAAGCTTGGGGCTATACATTTTGAAGGCACAGCTTTGAAAGTCAGGCTCCTGGAGTCATGTTAGTTTTCGACCAAGTCACACCGAGAAACTTGCAACCGCGACATTCACAGCCGTGCACAAGAAAGAGAAAGAAATCATGAAAACTTTCCAAGGCGAAGGACCTGGAGCTTAACTGTACTTCTGACCTTTGCTCCCCATCATGAGATCTCTGACACGCTGAAGAAAAAGATCTGGATGTTCTCTAAGTTGCACGGGCTTCAGCCTCCATCCTCCTGCAGTATGAAACCTGTCAACCGCATGAGGTCTCCAAGAGGGCACCACTGCCACTACCGAGAGGGCGTGCTCTGGGGTGCTGAAAAGCCGGGTGGGCCTGACCCAAGACAGACTAGTTTCAATAATTTGGAACTCCGCTTAGCACGTACATGTGAATCAAACTGCACCACAGAAGGCTCACCCGGGCGATGGTTTTTACCTCCACCTCTTAATGGCATCAGAAAACTGATCGCTAAAATAGATAATAGGGTCTGCTACGTTGACATATACCTTAACTGCAGCACGCGCTTGTGGAAGAGATGCAGGTGGATCTCTCTGAGTTCAAGGCCCTTCTGGTCTAGACAGTAAGTTCTTAGCTGCCTAAACTAATGTAAGGAGGAATATTAATAGTCATGATGATACGTGTCTTTAATCCCAGCAGAACCGATTGTGAGAACTTGGAGAGGGTAACTTTCAAACCCACATGGCACAACACACACACACACACACACACACACACACTCCTCCCATTTCTTCTCCAACTGACTTTCACTAAACCCACTTCTGAGCATTTGAATGCCCCCTCCCTCTCTAGATCATCCTTTCCTGTTCTTTTCTAAGCTCTGCCCTCTCGAGTTCTCTGCCCTTCCCCAAACCCACATTTACATCCCAGACACCATCTTGCCCCTGTTTCGATAGAATGGTGGACTCCTGACTCTATCAAAGGAGGGGCCAGTAAACCATTATGTTCTGGAGAGTGGAACACTTACTAGACTCATGCTCACGCATTCCTGGATATTTTCTGCTAAAAAACCTTCCTTATTCATTGGGGGTAGGGGGGAATTCTACCTCGTTCCCCTAAGGGAGAGAAAGCCTGCAGCAGTCTGTACACTGGGTATTCAAGGCTTCAGTTCTCCACAGAGTTAAGTAAGTGCTCAGTGGGAATTTGTAGGTGGGCCCTTTCCACACAGCTGAAAACAGTCCGTTCACAGCTCAGAATTTTCCATTGCACTCCCTGAGAACTACCAAAGATGCTTCGAAATGAATGGACCCCACCCCTGATTAGAATAGTACTCAAATATTATAACTATAGTTAGAAATATTTAGACAATGTATAAAATGTGTATGCCCTAGAAAGAACGGTCAGAAGAAAAATGAACCTGACCACGGACCATGTGGAGCATCAGGCAATGTCCCTCTGGTTATAATTTTAGGAGATTTGGGGCCTTCAGAATGGTTAAAGCAGCCGCCCATGTCCAACCTGTCAGAGTTTCATTGTGAGCAGCCTGTTTTCCCAAGCACAGCCCTCTCTCCCCAGCAGCCGCTCTGCCCCCTGTACACAGCAAATGCATTTGCCTCAATCGTCCAAAGCTGCAGGCGCTAACCAAGGTCTGTGACTCTCTTTGGGGTAACAGCATAATAATCGAATCACATTAAGTCAGTGTCCGCGTAAGACATGTGCTTTCAATTTCAAAGCCCACAAGTGGTTTATTATTTATTTCCCAATATTACATTTGTGTGTTTAGTGCAATGGGACGGTTACACGCATAGGATCACTTCCAGTGTGTGCCAGGAAGTTCTTTTCTCTGGCTGTCTTCTATCCATTTTGGTGGTTGTCTGTCACGATTAGCATCACGCTCTCCCTCACTCTGACATTCCTGTTCAATTATACCGATTCCATTTCCAACCTTTGGGTTAAAGGAAGTCGATGGATGAGTTGTAAAAACCAGGATCCCGAGCTAGTCTTCCACACGCGCCCATCTCTTTGTTGAGTTTAAATCCTCACTCTCGAGTTGTGGTTGACGTTTTTCTTAATTGTTTTTGTTTTACAGTGCTTTTGTATGGTAGTATAAGGGATTTACCCTCTTAATTTTTTGAAGTGAACAGACTAGGGGTCTCACTATACGTTCAGTGTGCTACAGCGGGTCTTTAGAACTTTTGCAGCCTGTGTAGCAGAACTCTAAACCCCCGGCACAGTTAACTTCCCATTTCTGCTCTCCCCACCACTCCACCACCCTCAACAGCGACCATTCCATGTTTCCTTTTATATTCCATTATATTTCCACATATTTTTAAAAGGAATTACATTTGAAACCTTTTAAGTCCTGATCTATCACTGTGTCCCGGTGGGGGGAGGGGCACACTCACACACCCAACTCTTTGCCCACTTCCTGTAAAGTGTGGGATATAATGAACAAAGCCTCACCCTCAGGATCAGGCGGACCCAGGTTCAAATCCCTGCTCTGCTACTTCTCTGCTCTGAAGTCTAGAGTAAATGATGAATCCTCTCCAAACCCATCTGTACTGGCTGGTTTTGTGTGTCAACTTGACACAGGCTGGAGTTATCACAGAGAAAGGAGCTTCAGTTGGGGAAGTGCCTCCATGAGATCCAACTGTGGGGCATTTTCTCAATTAGTGATCAAGCGGGGAGGGTCCCTTGTGGGTGGTGCCATCCCTGGGCTGGTAGTCTTGGGTTCTCTAAGAGAGCAGGCTGAGCAAGCCAGGGGAAGCAAGCCAGTAAGAAACATCCCTCCATGGCCTCTGCATCAGCTCCTGCTTCCTGACCTGCTTGAGTTCCAGTCCTGACTTCCTTTAGTGATGAACAGCAGTGTGGAAGTATAAGCTGAATAAACCCTTTCCTCCCCAACTTGCTTCTTGGTCATGATGTTTGTGCAGGAATAGAAACCTTGAGTAAGGCACCATCTGTAAACACAGTTCCTAAGGCCAGCTTCACTATCTGCTCTGATGACCATGTGATGACCCACCTTCTGAGCGGTCGGTGCTTCTGACTGTCATCATCGTCCCCAAGCACTTACAAATGCCCTTCCTTCCCATGGAGAAAAATGAAGATGTTCTTTTCTGCTGGGTTTTAGACAAAGTTTCCATCTGGAAAACAATTCATGGATAAAGATATTGGAGTGCTGATCTATAGTCAGTCAAAGAAATTAACTTATAGTCATGCCAGAAAAATCCACCCGGTTCAAAAAAGAAGCAAAGGGTCAAGCTCCTGTGACCAAGGGGTCACCTCTATCACTGAGTTTTACCTACTTTGGACTGTTCATTCAATCTCATGTAGAACATGTATGTTCTCATGTACAATCTACATTGTAGCCAGTAAACGTATGCTATGCTAGTGAGGAAAAAAATTACATTGCAAGCAGTCATCACCCCATGCCTTCATTCCTTCTTCTTTTTTTTTTTTTTTGTTTTTATGTTTTTGTTTTGTTTTGTTTTTCGAGACAGGGTTTCTCTGTGTAGCCCTGGCTGTCCTGGAACTCACTCTGTAGACTCAGAAATCCACCTGCCTCTGCCTCCCAAGTGCTGGGATTACAGGCATGCACCACCACCGCCTGGCTTTTCATTCCTTCTTTTAAATAGACTTTCTAATTTCTTTTCTCTCTCTCTCTCTGTGTGTGTGTGTGTGTGTGTGTGTGTGTGTGTGTGTGTGTGTGTGTGAAGATTCATGACAGAGCACATTGTACTGGTCAGAGGACAACTTATAACAGTCAGTTGTTTTCTTCCTGCGAGTTCTAGGGATTGAACTCAAGATCGTCAGACCTGGCAAGAAGTGCTTTTATTCACTGAGCCATTGCAATCAGGCTTCTTAAATTTTTATTTTTATAATTCTTTTGTTGTGTGTGTGTGTGTGTGCGTGTGTGTGTGTGTGTGTGTGTGTGTGTGTGTGTATGTGTGTGTGTGTGTGTGTGTGTGTGTGTGTGTGTAATAAAGACTTTTAAAACCAGACCCCACAATAAGCAAGACACAGTCCTGTCTACAGGGTCTCCCACAAGGGTTGGACATTTTCCTGCTAAGCTAAGTTGCTACAGTATTAACTGGGAAATATGAGGGCTCCCAGAGACAACTGAATGCATCTGACCAGAGGGCCAAGAGGTGAGACTTGAAGCGGCCTGGTCAAGTGAGTAGCTATGGAGATGGCGTGAAAGCAGAAAAATAAGGTGACCAACACCAACCGAACCAAGAGCAGGAGGCCTGCTTGTCTGCAGGAGTGTGGACAGCATGAGGGTCAAAGTAAGGCTGAGTAGAGTAGACTCAAGGGGGCCACTGAAGGGTTGGGTGAGGAGGGCTGACGTGGTAGGAGCTGTGAGAGGGACAGAAGAGAATGACTAGAGACAGACTCTTGGTTGACTATTCTGGGATGGGGAGGGGGTAAGGTTACAGACCAAGTGAAGGCAGAGAAGCCTTATGTCACATGCTTGGCATTCTCATAGTGAAACTTGCAGTCCAGCTGCACATCCCCAGACGAGACACCACACTTACTTAAAATGCGCGAGAATGAGAGAGTTAATACTTCAGCGTTTAGCCTCGGGAGATGCAGAATCCACTGAAAGTTTAGTCACTTCAGTTTACTTACCACAAACCATTGCCCTCAAAACTCTCTGGATTTGCTAAACATTTCAAACTCAGAAGCACAGCGTTCTGGAAAACCGTGCTGTGCCTGGCATGGATTTCTTCCGCAGGATGGGGGAAATTTGATCTGCTTCCTACAAATCCATTTAAATTTCATTCAAACTGAGATTTTTTGAAAGGGGGAAAAAAAACTCCTTATTGTCCAAAACAGTCTTAAGAGCTTGCTTCTGACAATCCCCACCCCCCATTACAAAAGAAACCAATAATTTTCCAGCCGTTCCCAATCCCGGAAGTTGGAGATTCATGCTACATAGGTTATGATGGATTTTTATGGTAGGCCAAAATCCTAGCCTAAAAACCGTACTGCCTTGTGGGGCTGAGGGAGATGGAGCATCTCACCCTCCAGTGCTCCTCCCACGAGCACAGCAGGTGTGAATGCTGTCACGCAGAGAGCAAGACCACAACCCTGTATGACTCAACCCAGCCGTCACCGTCAAGAACATAGGAGAAAATTAGAAACTGAACAGGAGCTAAATGTTAAAAAGTTAGATCCAGAGAAACATTTTACCCTGTCTTGTGGAAGACTCTGCTCCTCTCCTCCTCCTCCTCCTCCTCCTCCTCCTCCTCCTCCTCCTCCTCTTCCTCCTCCTTCTCCAGCTCCCACTCTATGGCTGTAAGACAAAGCTCTTCTCTTAGTGACAGCCATCAAGATGTCGTGAGTGGATTTTGTACACAGAAGAGATAATGTCACGGGGCTTGGATACATTCTATTCAAGACCTGAGTTGGGGGGGACTTAAAAATAGCATCTTCGATTATTTAAACTTGACGCTCTTCCTTAACTTTGAATTTTAAAGTGATAGTGTCTTACTTTGGTTTGGCGGTTTTTCTTCTCTTTTCCCCTGTGTGTATACATGTGTATCTCTTCACAGCTGCTGCTGCTACTGCTACTGATGATGGCAGTGATGACAAAGATGACGGCACTTTGTTTTACGTATCTTTACCTCTTTGTTCTTTAATAGTCACAACCACTCTCCTTACTCTTTTGTTAAAATCTGAGCCTTTCAATGCTTCGAATGCTCTCCATGCCAATGAATTTACTTTGTATTTTATCTCCATAAATTTGCTCAAGATCTGAAAAGCCATTGGTATCAACTTTGCCCTAAGAGTGTGTCCAACCATGTGAGAAAAGGTTCCACATTTCATCTTATATACATACATATATATATGTATATATACATACTATATATACATACATACTATACATAATATCTATACATACATCTTATATACATACATATATATACATATACATGTATACATACTATACATATATACATACATATACATACTAATATGTTAGTATATATTAGTATGATATATATATATATATATATATATATATATACTAGTCATGTGTCTCTATCCACCATTTTCTGACTCTCAAAAAATACACAGGAAAAAAAATACAAAATCATAGTCATTTGTGACTTCCAAGAGACTGGGGGGACAAACGTGTCATATTTTATTTTTAAAGGTTTCTTTGGCAGCTTCTTCTTTTTACGAATGACTGAAAACTATTGTCTAGAGGTGCTAAACACTGGAAGGTGAGACCTCACTGCAGCAATCATGGCGCCCGTGAGATTTACTTAAAGCACATGAAGATGAACCATTGCATTTACAATGCAATGAAGAGGAGCCTCGTTCTGAGGCTCGTTCTCATCAAAGGCAAATCCATAGGCTAAGTTCTGGAAACCTGTCAGTGTTGTTTTCTGTACACAATCTCCTTAGGGTTTTTTTTTTCCTCCCTTTTTGTTTTTTTAATAGAGCCTATTTAAAACATTATTTCTGTGGGACTACTGCGTGTTCACCTACATAGTTTCCATTTCTAGACCCTGTGACTGCTTTCAAGAAAACTTCAATCTTGTACATCTCCACTCCCCCCCCACTCCCACTTTGCAGAGATGCTGAATCTTAAGTTGCAGTACATGTAATAAGAGAAAGTTTGACTGGGAACCTGCTCCTTGTGCTTTCTTGTGACCCCATCCATTGGAAAAAATCAACCCATCTCATCTACGTTAAAGTTGCATTTTGAAAACTGGAATTTATTCGATCCTGGTTTCCTCAAGGTTCAGAGCTCTTGAACTTAGAGTACATTCGATGCAGGAAAGAAGGGACTGGATCCTATCATTTTGTGTTCATACTTGCAGGGTATTGTGAAAAGTTAAAGAAAACTAACAAGAATCCGGTCTCCAGACCTTAAACTAAATAAGGAAAACGGACTTTTAATATATAAAAGTGAGCTTGGCGCCACATGAGCTCAGGTGAGCTCGGCACGGGGGTCAGCGAAGGCAAAGAGCAGGGGCAGGAAACACAGGCCTGGCCTTCGTCTCTGTTTTGAAGATCCCTGGGGAAACGATTTCAAAACTAAACACCATTTTTTCATTATCTTATTTTTTAATTGGCTTATCGGAAGGGTGGGTGGCTCCCTGGGCAAAGGCGCGCTTGCCGCCAACCCTGACAACGTGAGTTCAATCCCCGAAACCCATAAGGTAGCAGGAGAGAGTCTGCACACTGCCATTTAACTCTGTGTGTATGTGTGTGTGTGCACGTGTGTGTGTGTGTGTGTGTGTGTGTGTGTGTGTGCGCGTGCGTGTGTGTAAAATAGATAAATATAATAAACCGGCTTATTATTCAAGAAGGGCATCAGTGATGTTTTCTAAACTAATCAAATGTTCCCAAATTTAATCAACTGTTAATGTTATTTTTGCTAATTGTAATTTTGTGACTATTAACAGGCTATACTCTGGTATTCTAAAGCACACACAGTGGAATGAATTTAGTTTCCACTTGCCCATTATCTGTTTATAATGGTCTAGAATAGAGACCCTCAAAGGGTCCCAACATAAGGAAACGACAAGGAGAGGAAAAAACGCTAACACACTTTTGTACAAGAAACCATAAGGTACAAAGTTTTATCAAGTGGTTGCTAACCCTGTGTCTAATCAGTCATCTACATCCATAACTGTACATGGTGCACGGCAGAGGGAAAACCCCATGAAAGAAGGGTAAGGAAGAGTGAGCATGGTCGCTGATTCAGCAAGGAGTTTAACGATAATAATTATTGCGATAATTAGAAAAGGGAATTTGAGCATATTACTCAGGAGACTCAGTTTGTTAAATGTTCAAAAGTCTCAACACTGGATGCAAGTCGTCGTACGCTCATGTCTGACTGTGTCCAACTCAGTTCATTTAACGCACTTTTTTCTTTGTCCTCAGTGACACCTGGGCCACTCTGACCAGCTGTTAACTAGCCATCACCTGGGTAACCGTTGATGGACAACCTGCCCGGAGAGCCAGGCATCCCCAGACATCCATCACGCAGATGCACTTACACATGGGTGGCTGTACATGCTTAAGTGCCCTCTTCCTACCACACTGACCGGTCCCTACCCAGAGCTACTACAGAGAGGTGCTCAGAAATGAAGAAGAAATTCCAAAACGTTTGCAATTAAGCCAATCCCAACTTGTGAAATCGTCAAAATTACCATACCGGCAGAGCCAATACAAATTCCATAACCCTAAAATTAGCACTAAAGTCATGCAAAAAAAAAAATGTGTTAATACATTCATCCCGGTAGTGTTCATAAAGGAACAAGTGAAGAGAAGATAAATTCCACACTTAGGGGCGCTGTTTACATAGACTAGGCAATGGAATATTCTGGAACATCTTAGGATTGCTATTGCAACTGAGATGAGGACCATTGCACAATAACCGTCAAACAGAGATGCACAGGGTCAACTGCATGCTGTTCAACAGCTACTCTTAAACTGGCCTTGTATTCTGCTACTAGGAACACTGTTAGGAGTCCCTCGATTTTTCTGAGCTGAGTTTAGAAGAACTATGTAAGACTTAACTACATTTAAATTTCTGTTCCGTGACGCATATAACCTCACTTCTAATTATCAAAAGGAGAGCTAGCTGTTTACTCAGAGCCCTTTTGGAAACAATAATGCCAGAACTTACTCAATAATTGAATAGCAGCACATTTCAGTACTTCCAAAAGCAGCTTAGGGCGTGAAATGGCGGTTTCTTGCCGAGCAGTTTTCTAAAGGGGTTCTTTGTTTCTCTCAAATACGCTCTTAGTTTTTCATGGCCCAGATCTTCATTTTCTCACATACCACAGAATGGATGTTCCTAAACTGATAAGTAATTGAGGCAGATATAAATCAATTTCTTTTCTGTGATTATTGATGCTCTCCCTCGGCAGAGAGCTACTTTGAGGAGTATTTTCTCCTCAGGCTCTTGTGTGCCCTCCACAAACATTAAAGCAGGAGGTGCTGAGGGCACCTGCAGCCTCAGCACGAGTTCCAAGCCAGCCTGGACCACTGGGTAGAATTACATGAAGGGACAGAATGTTTTCCATTTACTCATAAGCCTTTAGTGACTGTGTGTGTGTGTGTGTGTGTGTGTGTGTGTGTGTGTGTAAATAAATCTAATGTAAAAGTTAACACTAGCTTTAAGATTTTTTTAATTAAATAAATATCAAAGTGGACCAACATTCTGTCTACAGGGAAAAGATCCAGATAGTTAGAAGGAGAGTCTTGCTCTAATCTTCTCCAGTTGAAGAATAAAGATAGATCTAACCATCAGACCATTAATTCATCAGACCATTAGTCTGGTTATTTTTCATTACGGTGGTGCACACTTTTAATCCCAGCACCTGTGAGGCAGGGGCATGCAGATCTCTGAGTTTGAGGCCAGCCTAGTCTACAAAGTGAGTTCCAGGACAAAATGGTTGCACAGAGAAGCCCTGACTCAAAAAAAATGATGATTTTTTTAAATAAATAATAACCAACGTTTCCTATCATCTATGTTTACCATATGCAGGCCAACAATTAAGCCAATATTTAGCGGCCATTGGCTTAACTATAATCTGCCTAACTGTCATGCTCTATACGAAAATGAATTCATCTGTGATATCAGATGGCATATGTCCACCATTCGGGCCTGTCTTGTCTATTTCTGATTCCAATATATGAATAAATGCATATTGAAGGTGACAAAGAAGTTTTCCTTTATTGTTTCAGAGCAGGAGAATGGTTACAGAATATGAAAAGGATGTAGGTTGCTCTGTCGCTGTTTCCTTTTAGGTTTGGTTCTTATAATATAGAGGAAAAAATTACTTCCTTTATTTATTGAAAGAATTGACTCGATTCCCTATGGAAATATAATCATGTTCCTCATTCTTACACAGTAAAACTCTTCAAGGAGTTGCCCATCCTGACATAGTCTCGGGTACCTTTCTTCCTGTTTTTTTTCCTCTTAAAGGGTTGTATATATGTACGTGTGTGTGTGTGTGTGTGTGTGTGTGTGTGTAAGTACTTGGGTGTATGTGTGTTCATGTGTGTACATGTGTGTGCATGCATGTATGTGTCAATCTGGAGGTCAAACCTGGCGTCTTGTGTGTTCTATACACACATTCTATCACATCTCCAGACTTCAAACTTTATCGTATTAAATTTTAAAACAAATTAAATTTTATAACTACAACGTAATTATTGTCTTCGGTTCACGTTGTACCATCCTGTAATCATCTGAAATGTCTTTCTTTGAAATTTTTTAGTGTGTCTTAATTAAGGTCATGTGTGTTTAACATAAAATTCACACTACTAACCATGTTTGAATGTGCAATTAAAGCTGATCGCATTCCTTCAGATTGCTATACAACCGATCTCCAGGACATTATGGTTTTGTGTAACTGAAACTATGTCTCCTTTAAACAGCAGGATTTCTCTAAACACCTAAGGATTATTAAGCATTTTTCATGGCAGAGGGAGGAGCTATGTGATGAGGGAGGTTGGGGTGCAGAGAAGCTTCCACTTTGTAAATCATCTAAAGCTTATGAAAAGAACTTTCTCATCATTAGACCATAAATACCTCCCTCCTTCCCTCCATCTCTCTAGTGGTTTTGATTTTCTATTTTGTATTGCCAAAAACAAAACAAAACAAGACAGTCCCATTGGGGAATGGATTCCAGTCAGGCTACAGTGTTAGGGGCAGCCCCCAGCTCCAGTTGTTGGGGGTCCCCACATAGAGACTGAGCTGCACATCTGCCAGTGATGTGCCAGGGGCCTCAGTCAGCCCCTGTATGTTTTTTGCTTGGTGGCTCTGTCTCTGAGACCTCCCAGGGCTCCAGGTTAGTTGACTCTGTTGGTCTTCCTGTGGAGATTTCATCCCCTCCAGCTCCTTCAGTCCTTCCCCCCAGCTCTTCATCCATAAGGAGTCTCCACCTCCATGCAATGTTTGGCTGTGGGTGCCTGCATCTGTTTCAGTCATCTGCTGGGTAGAGCCTCTCGGAGGACATGTATGCCAGGCTCCTATCTACAAGCATAAAGAGTGTCATTAATGAATGACATTGGGGATTGGTGCTTGACCGTGGCACGGGTCTCAAGTTGGGCTGGCTAGTGGTTGGCTAGCCCTTCAGTCTCTGCTCCATCCACCTTTGTCCCTACATTTCTTTTAGACAGAACAAATTTTGGATGGAAGAGTTTTATGGGTGGCTTGGGGCCCCCATCTTCCCACTGGGGGTCCTGCCTGACTCCAGGAAGTAGCCTCTTCAGGTCTCCTGCCCCCAGTGTTAGGCATCTTGGCGAAGGTCACCTGCGTTGACTCCTAGGAGCCTCCCCCACCTCAGGTCTCTGGGACTTCCTAGAGATCCGCCCCCTCCCCCCCCCCAGCAGTCGCAGTTTTCCATTCATTCTCCTGGCCCTCTGGGCCTCTCTCCTGTCTCTCCCCACACCTGATACTGCCCCCACTTCTCCTCCCCCTCCCTCTCCCCCCCACCCTCCCCCCACCCTGGACTTTTCTGATACTTCCTCTCTGTTGAAGAAGTCACTTTGCCATTTTGAGCAGGAGCAATGCAACTCTGCTGTTGTACCTTAGTGCAAACGTGTAAGGAAGTGTCAGTTTCTTCCCCGAATAGGAGGGTTGAATACTTAGTAGAAAAGCTATCTTTTTTTTATAGTCAGACACACACACACACACACACACACACACACACACAACTGCCATTTCCGTTTTCTCTGTCCAATTAATAAGCAGAAAGATACTGTGGTATTATGCAATTACCTGATGCATTTTAAATTTTCCTTAATCATCGTAATATCCATTAAGGATTCTGGCCCAATTCAGTTATTACCTTGATGACTGCAAAATGGCAGTTTTCCCATCCTGTTATTTCTACTGCATTTACTGGTCGGCACTCTCTGCAAAAAAAAAAAAAGCTTTCTCTCGTCTTAAGCATTTGCCTGCTACACTGTAAACTCATTGATTTTTTTTTTCTTATTTCATTTGGAGGTTTGAAATTTATTCTTCCATCATTTATTTGAAGCTGAAGCTTTTCCCTTTTGCTTAAAGGGATCTCTTAAAGCCTCCTGTCATATAGTTTGTGTGTGTGGGGGGGGGATGTATGTGTAAGTCAGTCTTGCAGAGTTGGTTCTCTGCATACATACATGTATGCATGCATACGGGTGTTGGTACATACGTGTGTGCGTGCATGCATTCGTGCATTGGTCAGCAGACATCTTGTAGAGTTGGTTCTCTCGTTGGATCTCTGCGTGCCCTGGAGATCCAGCTCAGGCCATCACACTGGGCAGTGAGCACCACTGAGCCATCTCACCAACCCATCTTTTAGACGATCCCATTGAATTTAAAATTCTCGTTTTCTGGTGCAGTGTGTCGTAGTTCACACATACATCTTCTGTCCTGGTGCAATAACTGGTCTGCTCCCCTAGTGCGAGATGTATCCACCTCTAAAAGGAGTTCTCGTGTGTGCATACAATAAAGTATGTGCTTTCCTAAGTGTACAGAGTCAGTGTTCCTACGGACACCATTAACAGCATCCATTACTTAGTGTCTCGCGCTGTTGCGTCTGTCCGGAAGGCTTCCAGGAAATGACATTACCCTACTTTCCATTGGCTTCCTCTCCACCTCCCATAATTCTGTTCTTCTCTGTACCATTCTGAAGATGTGTGGGGTCACTCCACACTTCAAGCTCGGGTCATTTCTCGTGAATGTTTTCCTTCACTCTGGCTAATCTCATCTGAGTCTCACCCGATACCTCTAACCCTGTCTTCTCTCTCAAGCTCGGAACTTGACATCCAAATTCATTGCATAAAAACTGGTCCACTGCAGCCTCCTCTATCTCAAGGGATATCAGGTCATTCTCCCACCTATTCTGGCAAAAAAAAGCTTAGGTAGAACCTTTCACGGTCCACCGCCATTTCTCTGTTCTCTCCTGTAGTCTGTCTTGTGCTGCTTTGTGGGTTCTTTTCCCACCCCTTTCTCCACCTTTTCCCCACCCTTCCAACCTCTGAACTCTAGATAGGAGAGAAAAAAAAGGATAGAAAGGAAAAGGGTGACATCATTGTTAGACCGCTCCCTGCCCATTAGGAATGTCAAGTTTCCTGGGGCAAGTTTGATCTCCACCATCAAGATATCTAATTTCTTCTTTCTCCTTTGTGCACAACTCGTTAACCATGACCAGTAGCAACCAAGCAATAATCAACCAACCAACAACCCACTTCGCCTTTTGGAGGCCCTAGCATTTAAAAACTAAAGTCTCCTTAATCCCCAAACATCACAGGATCCACGAAACTCTCTTCCACTGGCAGAATCACACCCACCGAACGAGGCAGATCATAGTCAGGTGCTGTGGACAATCTGAAGCAGCCCTGTATCCCACAGCTGAGATTAAAGTGAAAATGCATCAGCCGGGCGTAGTGGCGCACGCCTGTAATCCCAGCACTTGGGAGGCAGAGGCAGGCGGATTTCTGGGTTCGAGGCCAGCCTGGTCTACAGAGTGAGTTCCAGGACAGCCAGGACTACACACTGTCTTGAAAAACTAAAAAAAAAAAAAAAAAAAAAGAAAGAAAATGCATCCTTCTAATAGTTCTGGGTTTGCTTGTTTGTTTGTTTGTTTGTCTGTTTGTTTGTTTTTTAAAGAAACCAAGATGCCGGGATTGTCATCCCCCTTCCCGGCCCTTGCTGTGTCTCAGCAGCCATCATTCCTGACTGGACTATTTCAATAACTTCCTGAGACATCTCCTTTCCAGGCTAGTTGCTGGTCCAAGAGTTCATCCTTCAGGGCACCCTCTTTGTTCTCTTCTCGGGAACTGGTCCTTCCTTTCAGTGCTCATTCCAGAATCCTAGACACACACACACACTCCCACTCCTGGTAGTTGGTTGATCCAGATTCTGTACCTGGAAGGCACACCCCAAGGTGGTTCCTCGGCTAATTCCCTCAGTGCCTCTAATTTAGGTCAAATTCTGTCTTCTCATTAAGCCAGAACTGACTGCTACTGAGATGGAATTTATGATCCCTTGTTCGGTGCGCGCGCGCGCGCGCGCATGCACACACACACACACACACACACACACACACACACAGAGAGAGAGAGAGAGAGAGAGAGAGAGAGAGAGAGAGAGAGAGAGAGAGAGAAGCACTTGTGCCTGTTACACTCATTACATCTATCTTCACTTCTTATTTCTCTGCTTTTGTGTTACACATTTTCAATCTCTCTCTGCCATGTCCCTTCGAGGAGGGTAAAGATCTTGTTTTTGCTCACTGAAATGTCTAGGACAGTGAATATCCCATAAAAGTCATTTGGGTCTCTTTGTTTTTTGTTTGTCTGTTTGTTTGTTTCTTTGTTTGTTTTTGTTTGTTGCTTGTTTTGGTTGGTTGGTTTTTCAAGACAGGGCTTCTCTGTGTAACCGCCCTGGCTGTCCTGGAACTCCCTTCGTAGACCAGGTGGTCTACACAGATCCTCCTGCCTCTGCCTTCCAAGTGCTAGAATTAAAAGCATGTGCCACCACCACCCGGCTCTGGGTTTTTTATTATTATCATTATTATTTTTTAATAAATGAATGAGCACCATCACTCGATGATTTACTGTAACAAACTCATAGAAAGGAGATGCTGTCTGCAGCACGGAAGTTGACAGGTAGCATTCTTAATATGTGGCCCAAACACAACCTCAGCCACCCTCTTCTTATCTCCGCCTGCATGTTTGCCTCCTTCCATGGGCGAAATCTAGATTGGCTTTAAATACCAGTAATTTTAATCAGGCAGTGTTTTCAGGGCAGAGCTGGTCTCGTGGCCCTGAATTACGTTTTTCCATGCTCCCGCACAGCCAAGTAATGAGTTACAGATGGACATTCGCTGTTCCGATCCCCCCCCCCCGGCTTTCTTTTTCTCGTTAGTGGTAATTTTGAGTGCCGGAGGGGAAATGGGAAGATGGGAGAAGACATGGAAGAAAACAAATTACTCTACACATCAGCTACACATTTTCCTACCGGACTCCTACATTAACCCCGCGTCTAAACTTTGCTGAAGACATCGCGTGTGTGGCTCGAGAGTGACTCTGGAGTTTGATTTGAGATAAGGCATACCTTATTATTAAGCTATAGTGAGTTCACATACATTATATTAGCTCATCACATTAAAATAAAGCTATATTTGCAAAGGATGGGATTATCTAGACTGGAAGCATAGTGACTCTTCAATAATTTTACACAGAAAATAGAAAATAAAATAATTTTAAAATATTTTTATTGTAGTTTTAATTTTTTCAGACTTTGGTACATGGGTATATTGCCATGTCACTGTTTCATCCCTCACTCATCCTTCTCCAGCTCCTTCCATGGGCCCCAAATACTCTTCAATTCATAATCTCTTCTTCCATAATTATTAAGATTGCACAAGCATACACAGACAAAATAACAGATGTGAAATATGTCATACATATAAAGCTTACAGAGTGTAATTAATTCTACCCAAATATACTTCCTTGATTTTCCTCCCAAATGTCTGAAAGCTTGTACCATTCTACAAACATGGTCTGTAACAGAGTTCCAACACATTATTGCTGGTCTCTAGTGAAAATGAAAACAAAAACAAAGAAAACAAAAACAAAATAAAACAAACACTAATTTTTTAAAAAAAGAAAAAAAGATAAGGCATACCTTGACAGATGTCCAGATATGGTAACCTGGCACATTTCTGTGCAGACACCACAGTATCAGCATCAAGTTTCGAAGGGTCCACAAGACATGAGCATGAGGTCTGTGCCACCCAGCTGAAGCCCTTACAACTCCCAGTGCAAGAGAGCACACAGTCACAAGGCACGCGGCCTCTTTGCTTTTTTTTTTTTGTTGTTGTTGTTGTTGTTGTTGTAGCATCGCCAGTCAGTTGATGATATTCCTCAGAAAAACAGGAGACATTTCTCTCCCAACCTTCTAACATCTGAAGGGAATATAAGAAATTAACGAATCAAAGAGCGAAGTTTTTAATTCATGACAGTTTGTGTCATCCGGAATTATATAAGAAAAGTGTATTGCAAAATATGTAACAAGCACTAAGCTCTGTGTGGTAATCCCAGGACTCAATAGCAGAAATAGCAGAAAGATCATGATTTTTCAGGGAGGTCAGCCTTGGCTACATACAAGACCCTGTCAAAAGAAGAGAGGAACAGAGGGACAGAGGAAAGAAATGGCAGGAAGATCACTTGTTTGCTTGTTTCATTTATTAGAAGAATTTCAAACATCAAGTTAATAGCCTATATTCAACTCAATTTAACCCTTAGAGTGTCTTTTAAATGTCTCTCCTTTTAACATATTATTCTCTACACAGAGAAAACGATCCCTCTATTAAACACATGAATTCTGCTTATGATTCCTTTCCACAGATACAACACACTCAGGGGAAATTGGCACCAAGAAAAAGGTGAAAAGGCTGTTAAGCTTCCAAAGATACTTCCATGCGTCTAGGCTTCTCCGAGGGATTGTACCTCAGGCCCCCCTTCACCTGCTGGATGAAGACTACCTTGGACAAGCAAGGGTAAGCCAGTTCCCCCAGGTCTCCCTGCAGCAGGCAGTGGCCAAGAGCCTTTGCCCCGGCTGACAGCTCCTGAGTCTGACCCCTACTGTGCCTCTCAGGGGTTTCGTGACTCTGGGTTTGTTATATAGCACATATACACTTATTTTCTCAAATACAAAGTGAAGATTATAGAACAATGGACCGCTTAGAGGTAATTACAGATTTCCTAGATATAACATTCGGTCTTTGCAGTTATGGGGATTAAACCCAGGATTTGTGCACACTAAGTAAATATGTCACTGAGCTACACACCCGATCCTGAGGTAGAGCATGTCCCCGTGCTTAATACACTCATGCCAAATACACGTTAGCCATTTTCACTTTTATAAGTGTGTAGGGCTGGAGAGATGGCTCAGCTGTCAAGAGCACTGACTGCTCTTCCGGAGGTCCTGAGTTCAAATCCCAGCAACCACATGGTGGCTCACAACCTGGGATCTCTACAGCCTCACATCTGTAATGGGGTCTGATGCCCCCTTCTGGTGTGTCTGAAGGCAGCTACAGTGTGCTCACATACAGGAAATAAATAATTTCTTCTAAAAAGTGTGTAAAACATATTTATACAGTGCTAAGCAAAGTGTTGGCTTGTATAATGGCAACTGAAAATATCTCCAGTAATTATCAACACTTAACTCTACATTAGGCTCTTGATGTACACACATATTAGTCTATTGATGTTTTTGTTTGTTTGTTTTTTGTTTTTTGTTGTTGTTGTTGTTTTTCTGGAGACAGGGTTTCTATGTGTAGCCCTGGCGGTCCTGGAATTCACCCTGTAGACCAGGCTGGCCTCAAACTCAGAAATCCACCTGCCTCTGCCTCCCAACTGCTGGAATTAAAGGCGTGCACCACCACTGCCTGGCAATGTTTTTAAGCCATTCAAAAAGCTTCTAATAATAAATTATTTTTACTCTACATTGATCTAATGAGGTAGAACTCAATGTGTGATTGTTTAAAAACATTTTTTCAAGTTACTTCCAGCCTACATCACCAAAGTAATTTATATTTCCAGGGTAAACTTGCCACCATTTAAACAAAGGTCAAACGTAATCATTTGTAGCTTACATGATATATAGTATCTCCATATAATGATATACTGCTACATATATGCCACTAAAAATCAACAATAAATAGTGCCAGAGGAAGCAAATTCCAATATCTTGTCTACAAAAGGATAAAAGTTAATCAGACTTTACAACAACCCAAGGGTGAAATGAAATAATCAGTGGTTGTGGTAGCTGGCGGTTGGTTGTTAGTTACTTGATTAGTTGATTGGCAGTTGGTGGGCGGTTGTTGGTGGTTGGTTGTAAGTTGGTGGTTGGTTGATTAGTTTGTAGTTGTTGATTAATTGGTAGTTGGTGGTTGGTTGGTGGTTTGTGGCTGGTTGGTTGGTCAGCTGGTTGATTAGTGTTTCGGTGTGATTGGTGTTTGGTTGGTAGATGGTTGGTTAGTAGGTGATGGCTGATGGGCAGTTGACTAGGTGGTGGGTAGTTGGCTGATTTGTTGAAAGGAGATCAATAACTTCTTTTTTTAATCTTTTTTATTGGATATATTTCTTTATTTACATTTCATTTCCCTTTTCCTGGTTCCCCAATCCCCAAAGGTCCCACATGCCCTTTTCCATCCCTCTGTTCCCCCATCCCACTTCCCTGTTCTGGTATTCCCCTACACTGCTGCGCTGAACCTTTCCAGAACCAGGGTCCACTCCTTCCTTCTTGTCGGACATCATTTGGTATGTGGATTGTGTCTTTGGTGTTCCAAGATTCTAGGCTAATATCCACTTATCAGTGAGTGCATACCATGAGTGTTCTTTTGAGACTGGGTTACCTCACTTAGTATGATGTTCTCCAGCTCCATCCATTTCTCTAAGAATTTCATGAATTCATTGTTTCTAATGGCTGGATAGTACTCCATTGTGTATATATACCACAATTTTTGTATCTATTCCTCCATTGAGGGACATCTGGGATCTTTCCAGCTTCTGGCTATTATAAATAAGGCTGCTATGAACATAGTGGAGCATGTATCCTTATTGCATGCTGGGGAATCTTCTGGGTATATGCCCAGGAGTGGTATGGCAGGGTCCTCCAGAAGTATAGTGTCCAGTTTTCTGAGGAACCGCCAGACTGATTTCCAGAGTAGTTGTACCAACTTGCAATCCCACCAGCAGTGGAGCAGTGGAGGAGTGTTCCTCTTTCTCCACATCCTCGCCAACACCTGCTGTCTCCTGAGTTTTTAATCTTAGCCATTCTGACTGGTGTGAGATGAAATCTCAGGGTTGTTTTGATTTGCATTTCCCTAATGACTAATGATGTTGAACATTTCTTAAGGTGATTCTCAGCCATCCAAAGTTCTTCAGGCGAAAAGTCTTTGTTTAGCTCTGTACCCCATTTTTGGATAGGGTTATTTGGTTTTCTGGGGTCTAACTTCTTGAGTTCTTTGTATACATTAGATATTAGCCCTCTGTCGGATGTGGGGTTGGTGAAGATCTTTTCCCAATTTGTTGGTTGCAGATTTGTCCTTTTGACAGTGTCTTTTGCCTTACAGAAATTTTGTAATTTTATGAGGTCCCATTTGCCTATTCTTAATCATAGAGCATAAGCTATTGGTGTTCTGTTCAGGAACTTTCCCCCTGAGCCAATGTCCTCAAGGGTCTTCCCCAGTTTCTTTTCTATTAGTTTTAGGGTGTCTGGTTTTATGTGGAGGACAAGAATAACTTCTAACACTGCACGTCAGCGACAGAGCCCTCGTCGAGAGTTCTCTCCTCTAGGCAGCCACATTTTTTAAAGGTGATGTCGAGATACAGAAAAAAACAATAGAGCAGAAGTCTGCCTGTCAGAAGACAGGGCCTGACTCTGCCTTTCGCATTGTAGGATTTGGGGAAAGGTTCACCCCAAACAGACAATCATCCCCTTGTTTCTTAAATACATTGTGAGGGCTGAGCAAGCCATGTAAGGCACTGGATTTTTCACGGGACACAGAGCCACTCGGGGGGCAGAGAGAATCATGAGTTAGTCCTTGCACTGATGACTTCAAATGTCTTCAAAGAGAGATGTGTGGAATTGTCAGAACTGCGGTACGGAAAGAATTAACCACCTCAAGCTTTATGTCACATTTAATTCTAAACACGGCTTGCATTTTAATTAAAAGAAGAAGAAGAAGAAGAAGAAGAAGTCTTCATTACACACAGTAGGTCTTCAAATGACCTGGCATGGTCAGTTACTCACCGTTCAGTTTCCTATACAATTAATTTTGTGTGCAGTCCACACTAAGCAACATGATGTGCTCTACAGTGGTTTTCGCCTTGTTTTTAAGTTTTTATTATAAGAATTGGAGCTGTAGCTCAGTGGTAAAGTTCTTGTCTGGTATGGAGATCCTGAAATTAATACCAAATACCACAAATATGAATAGGAAAAAAATGTTACAAAGCTTCTCCCTACAGCATACACCCTGGTTTGACAGACAGGTATGCCTGTGTTCCCTGTGAATCAACACTGCACTACCTTGTTCTAGCCCTGCAAACAAGCCTCTGATAAAGATGGTATCAGACACCTTTTCTCAGATGAGGGTCAGAGAAGTTAAGGATGTAACCAAGGTCCAACAGCCAGGATGAAAAGTGCCTGATCACAGACCAGGTAGTTTCAACTCAGAGTCTGCCCCCTTGATCTGACATTAGTGAAGGGAGCAAAATCTGGTTACCCCAAATCCATTGTGCATAGAGTAGAATGCTACAGTCTCCATGTTCTTGATCGTTTAAGTCACCGGGTCTGGAAGTAAGTGTTTGAGTCTCTGTGTGCTTCACTTGGGCATATTTCTGTTTGCCTTCTCAGTACATGCTCTCCAAAGTTGGAACGTGGGACTTTGACATCTTCTTGTTTGATCGCTTGACAAATGGTAAGTTACCCCCAAAGGATTCTCACTAAAATACACACCATAAAGTAGATTCATTTCATGAGAAACAGTTTGTATTTTCAGACAAATTGATTTTTTTCCCCCACCTTCTTTTCCCACTCGCATAAATCTATAGTCAGTCAGGACAGACCAGGAAGGGGAAAATGAATTCAGATAAAGAATGAGGACCTAATATGACCTTAGCATGTTAGGATGGTTTCCTTCTGAACCACGATCCCCAAAGAGTCAGGAAACCACAGATTGCAGGCCTTCCTCACAGAATGCTCTGGTCAGGTCCAAATGTAGAGAGCTCATTGTTAGTCACCGAACGGTGAGCACGCAGAAGCACATCTCTGACAGACAAGGCACTTCCTGCTGCTTCTTAGGCAGAGTCTGCCATTTCCGGTATTGCTCGAATAAGTTTGGCTTCATCGGAAGGAAGCAACTGCCGGGGGGGGAAGAATGTGAAAGCTTAGGCTGTAGCTGAAAATTAAACATCTCCCGTTAAGTCTTCCTTTCATGTCTTATGGCTAATAAACGTTTTACCTAACAAAATAATCAAGTTTTCCTCTACCTATTAAAAAGTGTAGATGGCACTAGGCAGGGAAAGACCTCATTTAATGTTGATGGTGGGCCAACCTGTCACCTGCCTTATGTGTACATCAAGTCATCGCCCATAGTCTTCTCAACACCGTGTGAGTGGACAAGCAACGTCCCGTAAGGGATATGCAGTGTCACGTCATGACTTGGATGTTTACTCCACAGAAAGCTAACTGAAATATACACACTGCGGGTGGAGTCCATAAGGTTTTACTGTTTGTGTTCGGATCAGCTAGAAATGGGTACTGATAACTGACATTAACAGTGAAAAGGGGAACTTCTTAAATGGTATTTGGAAAAAAAAAAGTATAATCCTGACTGTTACAGAAATGGGAAATGAAGCCATCAAAGGTTTTGTCTGTCTCCGTTCATTAGCCTGCCGCTAACCTACCACAACAGTTCAAAAGTAACCTCAAAGAAACACACACACACACACACACACACACACACACACACGTACGCACGCACGCACGCACGCACGCACGCGTGCACACACACACACACACACACAGTAAAACACACACTCACACAGTAAGACACACACACACACAGTAAGACACACTAACATTCTTTTATAAACAGCTATGAAGCGCTTCCAGACTAGTTTCAGTTATGAGCGTATGAACAAGGATCGTTTACGGTGCTATCTGTTATCTTTATTGAAGAGTTCTGAAATAGCACCGAGACAATCAAATTTGTGGAGATCCACTGAACCGGGTACTTGAGTGCTCTTTGGCAACACTCAGATTCCACTGAAGACACTTGGGCAGCCGCTGGACCCATTGCAAAGTCTTAAATATTCTCTCTAACACTTTTTTTAAAGTATTAAAAAAATACCTGTCACCCAGGCATGGTGACATCCAGGAAATTGAGGCTCCTGAAACATGAATTTAGGGTTAGCCTGGACTAAGATATAATGAGACTTTGTCTGAATAATGAATATATTAAATTATGATTCAAAATAATTATTCTTTGATAATACCTCTTGAATATTGTTAGCATAGCTTTAATTTTGCAGCTCTTGTTGCCTGAATTGTGAAATATCAGTCACAGTCTTCTCTTGGATAAGTGTCATAGGATGGATGGGCTTCTACTGTTGAATATGGTGACTTGATATCTCTACAGCGAAAAGTGAATTTGAAGTGACTTAAAGCCTATTTTAAGGGTCCGTGTGTTTTTAAAATTACACATACATACTCAACAGAAAAATTCCTTCATCTAATAATTTCTCTTCCTCTGGTATAAGAAGATGGAAGCTAATTTTATTTGTACACTATAATGAGAAACCTAGAAAAAGGTTGTAATGTGTATAATTTCAAATGAAAAGTGGGGAATCAGTCTATCAGAGAAACCTTATTTTGGAGAACTCAAATCTTATTTTCACTCTTGCGAGTGTTTTGTTGTCATGGTTGGTGGTTGGTTGGCTGTTTAATAAAAAATAAAGCGAGTGCCTATTCCCCTGCAGGGAACAGTCTGGTAACCCTGCTGTGTCACCTCTTCAACTCCCATGGGCTCATCCATCATTTCAAGCTCGATATGGTGACCTTGCACAGGTTTTTGGGTAAGTCCTTTTATCTTGCATGTTCCCATACAACCACGGAATAAGGACAGTGCGTAACTCGTTGGTTGCAGAGTATCAAGAAACGTGAGCTGAACACAGGACTCAACAGACATGACATTGGGGAAAGCCCACGAGACCTCAGCCCTACACAGGCAGCAACAGATAACCAAGGGATGCTGGAAATGGGAGAGACAGTCTTCCCCAGGGAAAAGTACGATATTGGTTATTCAATACCAAATAGTCAGCCCTGAAAAGATACATACAAGTAACATTTACAGCAGGTTGTGTCTGTGCATTTAGGGATATGTATGTATGTGTGTGTGTGTGTAGTGTGGTGTGTGTGCGTGCGTGCACGCACGTCCACACGTGAATTTGAAAGAGAGCAAAGAAAAGTATATGGGGCGGGCCAGGCAGTGGTGGCGCACGCCTTTAATCCCAGCACTTGGGAGGCAGAGGCAGGCAGATGTCTGAGTTCGAGGCCAGCCTGGTCTACAGAGTTAGTTCCAGGACAGCCAGGGCTACACAGAGAAACCCTGTCTCAAAAAAACAAAACAAAAAAAAAAAAAAAAGAAAAAGAAAAGTATATGGGGCTTTAGAGGGAGAAAAGGGAAGTAGAAAATGATATAAATATAGTATAATCTCAAAAAAACCAGAAATCATTTTAAATAAAGTATTGACCACAGCATGATAGAAAAAGACCTCAAATTAATCTTAAAAGATTTAATCTTAGTTTTTAAGATATAACTTATCTATCCTAAGTCATTGATGATTTGTTAGCTTAAAGTGTTATGCTTACAATACATTAGGATCTTTAAAGAAAACCACCAAGGGTATATAGGCGTCAAGACAATTCTGATATGTTCTCATACTAACAGAATCCCAATGAGATAATGATGATCACAACACGATTTGCTGAAAAATCCTTAAAATGAATTATAACTACAATTTACATTCCACCACTGTGGGTGGGATACTTTAAGCAAATCACTTCTAATTGTTTGAAGAAACCCATATAAAGTTGGACATTATTATCACCACTTGTTCCACAGTTATAGAGAACAAAAACCAGTAAGCAACAGACCTCAGGTCACATGCAGGTCGAAGCGCGCCATCTTTACACATGCCACTACCGCCGCCATCAGTCTTTCTCTACAAGCAGCCCAGTTCCTCTTTGGTTCTGTGAATTTTCTTATTTATCTCCCCATATGAATTCTCCAAGGAAGATTCCTAGTCACCTGATTGTTTGCCTCTGATACTTAGTTCATTTCTGGTTCACACCACACTGGTCATGTGACAGTACCATGAATTCTAAAGTTGACTCGGTGCCATCCAGAGGAAGGTAAAAGCAGCACCCGCCACCAGGCTTACATGGTACTTAACATCTCTTGCGTCCTCTTTCAAGGACTGCGTGTAATTAACACATGGATCATTCCAAGGCAGTGACACTTGGACCTAGGGCATTGTTATAAGAAAGTTGAGGATTGTGACTAAGTAATTTGCACATCACACATACGTGTCAAAGCTGGAGTTTACATATGACGAGAAACAAGCCTACTGAATAAGAAAGGACGTGCAGCAGAGCAGAGGCGTGTGTAACCAACCAGCCACAACCTGGCTCCTTTCCAGAAACATAAACAGCCTCGGGCTGATTGCATTCTCATTGCTGGAGCAAAGCAATGGCCGTGAAAAGGGCCAAATCATTTTGATTGGTCTAAAGAGATACAGATTCTTGGGACACGCGTGTGCCCCCTGAACGTGTAAGAAAGGCAGCCTTGGCATCTGAGCTAAACAGCAGAATCTGGAGCCAGGTTTGAGGCAAGGCTAAAAGAATATGGCCATTGTTAAGTCTGGACATTCTATACACGCTGAATATATTCCGTCCCAAGCATGGACTCGGATAGATGCTGAAGCGGGTATTGGCTTCTTCTATAAGCAGCCAACCCAAATTGTATTGCCTCTCGTGGACTAGGTACCTCCTGCTTTGCACTGGAAAAAGGTGGTGCTCTGAATAGGGGAGACGTGAACCAGGGAGGCCCCGCTTGGCTCAGTGCAGCCTGTGATAGCTACCGGCCGGAGGCTAGGGTCTGTTTTGATGACTGTTATCCAAGTGGCCATCCAATCGCTGAACAGCAGGACTCCAAAACACAAGGACTCCGAAAGAGAGCATCATCCTCAGCACTACTATGTGCACTACTACATTACTAACAAATGGCAACAGACTTAGATAATGGAAAGATGGGGTGAAATAAAGTTGTCCTTCTAGCGCCATATTTCTTTTTGCTGTGAATGGGAGTCTTCATGAGACGCCATAACAGGGGTGATCTACGGAAGAGGTCAGCTTCACAAATCCTTCTGGCCTTTCGCTCCCCATCCTCCCCATTACAAACAACCAACATCCAGGGCGAGGCTTGCAAACCACCTTTTTTTTACAGGATTCCTCAGGCTGTGCACTTGAGAAGCTCTGCTGCTTTCAAGCAGGAAGCACCTCAAACAAGCCCTAGCTGCTGTGTCATTCTTACTTTGACTTCAGCTGACTAAGCGTTCTGTTTCCCTCCTAGTTATGGTTCAGGAAGATTACCACGGTCACAACCCATACCACAATGCTGTCCACGCGGCCGACGTCACCCAGGCTATGCACTGTTACCTGAAGGAGCCAAAGGTAAAGCGGGACCTAGCTGCCTCCTCAGCCATCTGGAGATGCTAAGTCAGCAGACTGCCGAGCACCAAAGTACCCAGTGTCAGGAATCCTTCGCAATATGAATGCAAATTATTATTATTATACGAACGTTGTTCAGCGTCGGCTCTGAAAATCTCGTCACAGCTGTGAAAAGAGATGTGGGGTTTTTTTTTTGATATTTCCTTTCATAGTTTATTGATTTTTCAAGGCTGCATGAGGCCAGAAAAAAATCCTAGCCTACCTCTTGTGTGTGAGTGTGTGTGTGTGTATGTATATATACGCACATATACATATATGCATATATACATATATGCATATATGCACATATACATATATATGCATACATGTATACACAGATATACAGATACACATCCATCTGTGTATACACAGATATACAGATCCATATATATACACATATATACATATGTACACAGATATACAGATACACATATACACATATATACATATATACATATATACATATTCTCAGTGGTCCCAAAGACCACCACTTTTCGATGGACTTTTACCACAAACACTGCCTGCACCGAGCTTAACTGGAAAGGGCTTCCCATCTTGTGGTTTTTGATCAATAAATAGGATCAGGAAGCTCCAATTTCAAGTCCAAGTTCTACTTGGCCAATGGGAAATTTTGATTCAGAATCCACAAAAATCTATGAATGTCCAACACCTCTTGGCAAGCATGCTCCGATGCAATGGACCAACCCAAAGCCAGAGAATAAAGACATAATGATAGTGTGGCGCAATGGTTGTTACAATTGAGGCAGTTCCTCACTATCAAAAAATTAGGGGTTTGGTATAATATACAGTAGGAATTTTCTTGAAGGTTTTTCTAAAAAAAATAATATTCAAATCCAAGAATCTGCTAACTAAAGGTTCCATCAATTTTAGTAACTTATTAAATACACAGATGCTTCAACATAAGCCGCTAAAAGCAAAGGCATCCCGGGATGAAGCTAGAAATCCACTGTACACCCGTAAACCAAAGGCCTTTTCAGCCTCCAAACAGTCTAGAAATTATTTCATATACTTCTACCTTTTAAACCGGACTTCCCATTTTCCTGTTCGTTTTCCTGGTTGGCCAAAATTTGAAGATTCTCATGCATTCCCAGACCCTTTAGTCCGTGTTGAGGAAATATGCAGATTCTGCAATTCAATCTACTTTTTTCAAAGAAGTGACAAGGATATGTATTAGTTAAAATGCTCCAGGGCTGGGGGCTGAGGTCAGAGGTAGTGTGCTGGGCGAGCATGGGAGAGGCCGGAGGTCCAACCCCTAACGCAGGCTTCTAAAAAAACGGGATCAGGGGCGGGCAGGTGAGATGCTCAGGGGCAAAAGCTCTTGTCACAAAAGCCTGACAAGTTCGGTCCCCAGATCCCAAAGTGGAAGGCCACACACAGGCAATAGGATGCACAGGCCTGTACACACACACAGACACACACACACAGACACACACACACAGAGAGATATACATACAGACACACACAGAGACACACACAGAGACGTATACATACAGACACACACAGACACACACATACAGACACACACAGACACACACACAGACACACACACACACACACACAGACACACACACACACACAGACACACACACACACAGACACACACACACACAGACACACACAGAGACATATACATACACACACAGACATATACATACAGACACACACAGACACACACACAGAGAGACACACACACAGAGACACACACATACAGACACATACAGACACACACAAACACACACATACAGACACACAGAGACACACACAGACACACACAGAGACACACACACACAGACACAAACACACACATACAGACACACAGACACACACACAGACACACACACACAGACACACACACACAGACACACACAGAGACATATACATACACACACAGACATATACATACAGACACACACAGACACACACACAGAGAGACACACACACAGAGACACACACATACAGACACATACAGACACACACAAACACACACACACAGACACACAGAGACACACACAGACACACACACACACACACAGACATATACATACAGACACACAGAGACACACACAGACACACACACACACACACAGACATATACATACAGACACACACAGAGACACACACATACAGACACACACAAACACACACATACAGACACACACAGAGAAACAGACACACACAGATACACACACAGAGAGACATATACATACAGACACACACAGACACACACATACAGACACACACAAACACACACATACAGACACACAGAGACACACACAGAGACACACCCACAGAGAGATACACACATACAGACACACACAGACACACACAGAAACACACACACAGAGACACACACAGACACACAGAGACACACAGAGAGAGAGACACACACATACAGACACATACAGACACACACAGACACACACATACAGACACACACAGAGACACACACAGACAACACATACACAGACATACACAGACACACACACACACACAGACACACACACACAGGGGTGGAGAGAGCATAGTAATACTTTTAAATGAATGTTTTAAACAAAGAAACACATATGAATGACTCTGTAAGACTGTTTATTCCTTCGACTAACTTGCAGTTCACCTTCTCTGAGTAAGACTGGCCACCCTGCCTCTCCTGCCCACAGTCAGCAGCACCGCCCACAGGCTGTGCCCCTGCAGTCAGGACGCCTCTGAGCAGGAGGAGGGGGAACACACGTTACGTTCGCCCAGTCTCCTTCCACGCCCCGCTTACTCCCGCAGCCCTGAGTGCCTGCCCCCTCCCCGGCTGCCTCAGAGGCCGGAGGTCTGGCTAACCTAACGGGCCTGGACAGCGATCCATTCTGCTTGCTTTAGACACATCAAAAGCCCTTCCATCGGCCGACGACAATCCATCTCCGGATTTTATTTTCTAACAGCTGGCAAGCTTCCTCACGCCTCTGGACATCATGCTTGGACTGCTGGCTGCCGCGGCTCATGACGTGGACCACCCGGGGGTGAACCAGCCATTTTTGATCAAAACTAACCACCATCTTGCCAACCTGTATCAGGTAAAAGAAAAATATATATATATATATATTAAAAATGACAAAGCTGGATGGGTTGTCAGTTGCCTTAAGTACCCAGTTTGGACCTTCTTGCCCTAAAAGATGGCCCTCACTGAAGATCAACCTCACTGATGAGACCCACATCCAAAGATCTTGGTTTGATTTAGAGCCAGGCTATCCCCTGAAGAAAGCTAAACTGATGTACAAAGATATAAAAAAAAAAAAAAAAAAAAAAAAACCAAAAAACTCAGTTGGTTCCAAAGCAGCTTTGAAACTGTCCTAAGTCAACAGGATCCATGAACCTACCCCCTTGTGGCTTAAAGTATGTGTCTCCATGGAGACCATCATATCCCTAGTGGTCATGTGAAGCTGGATCTTACAGATCTTAAATACCCATTTCCCACGTGTGGTTCTGATTCAGATTTGAGTCTCTGGACCCCTCTCTAAACTTTATTGGCCTTGGAGTAAAAGGTATGTTAAAAGATAAGAGATGTGCTTTGTATGATTGGCTGGCCTAAAGGACCTTTACCAGTGATATCATTTAAGATATTATAAGTCCTACATTACTACTCTCAAAATATTCTTAACTTTCTCATTTGTTGTTGTTTGTTTTGAAGTAAGGTTTCACGTGAACCAGTCTAGCCTCAGACTTACTATGTAGCTCAAGCTGGTCTCAAACTCTCAACCCTAACGCCTCGGCTCCTCAGGTGCTAGGATTTCAGCCAGAGACTAGCTGGTGGGTGTTTTCAGTGTAATTCACACCAGGGAGTCATCTATCCCAACTTTAGACTTTGTTTTAATTGTATGATTAAAAAAATAGAACTCTTAATAGATGGTCATATAACAGCTCCATTAAGCAAGGATTTTCAGCTCAGGGGTTTATTTATTTCCAATGAAATACCAGTGGGACATTGAGAAAAGCCCTTCTCCACCCAAGTGTGCATACAGAAACTTACATCCAGCTTGGTCTTGGATCCCCGGCCAATCAGCCAGCACCTTCAGATACAATTGTTTTTTGTTTGTTTTGCTTTTATGGTGAGCTTAAAAATAAGCCGAAAATCTGAGCAGAGGCAGGAGGATCCCTATGAGTTCAAGGCCAGCTTGGTTTCAGGCAAGTCCATGACAGCCAGGACAATATAAAGAGACCCTGTCTCAAACAAAAGCAAACCAAACAAACAAAACCAAAATGGAACTAATTTCCCAAATCCATCTCAGGAGCTAATTTGTTGGTTGACGAAAACATAGACATTTTAATAGGAAGGCAGACATAAGTGGCTGTCCTGAGTTACCCCATCTCCCATAACCCAGTAAACTTTCTGTTCCTGCCAACGCAGACCTTCTCAAATGCATGCACGAGACAACGGAAATCTATTAGCTATGGCTGCGGATCCATCCCAACTAATGTGAAAGCCTACATCATTCTAACTTCTATTATCCTATAAAATCCTAACAATGGAGTTCCTACTGGCATTGACTCATTTGTACTTTAAAATAAAGGCTATAAAAGTGCGCTTTAGCATATAGTGTCTAAAAAGACACAGTATGGACCAGTGAAATGACTCAGTGAATAGAGTCACTCACTTGTGAGTTATCCTGAGTTCAATCCCCACGTACCACAAGGGGGCACAAGAAAAATGATTCTGACTTGTACACACACACACACACACACACACACACACAATCACACACTCATATACACATACTCACACTCACACACACACTCACACACACAAATAAATATTTCAAAAGATATAAACTGTTTTCTCATCAATCAGACAAATCAGAAGGAGGTATGCCAGACTCTAAAGCCATAAAACCAAATTCGCCAAATATTATTAATAATAAAGAGTTAAGTTCTTACCAGTAATTAATAAAAATAGAATCACAAAATCACAAAACAGATATTCCAATCTGATTCAGGTACTGAAGGTTTTCTAGAAAACAGTAAATTCTCCAAGACAGGGTTTCTCTGAGTAGCCCTGGCTGTTCTGGAACTTGCTCTATAGACCAGGCAGGCCTCAAACTCAGAGCTCTGCCTGCCTCTGCCTCTGAGAGCTGGGATTAAAAGCATGGGCCGCCACTACCCAGCTATAATAAATTTACTCAAAGTTTTAGAAGTACAGATCATGTTTAATAATTTTTATTTTGTTCTCTTTATTAAAAGCAAATATCCTAATACAATCAAATCTCCAGGATTTTCAATGCAATATATAGTCTCGTGCATTCTTAACTGGTGACTTTTTATTACAGAGATCAGTGGGGGAATCTAGGAATACAAAAACAAATAAGACATACTCTCTGACCTAAACACTAGTTCAAATTCAAGTGCTCAAAATGTGAGTCATCCTAACAAACTTAATGCTAGTTTGAACGGGGTTTGATGAATTAACTAAAGACCATATATAGGTGTAGTGTTTTGTTTTGTTTTGTTTTGTTTTGTTTTGTTTTGTTTTTTTGACTTTACTCGGTGCAGTAAAGTGAGCTACTGCTCTCTCCAGAATTCTCAACAATCTAGACTGTGCAGTCTGATTCCTAACAGGAGAAGGGAGACTGGAAAGGGACAATTTAGAAGAGGGCTCAAAAACACTGTGCAAAAAAAGATATACAAGGAAGCACCAAAACTACACTTGCGTACACGTTTAATCAACAAGAGTGCCACACAGGAGAGGAGCCTTGATTTATGTAGCTGTGAGAACACCCTGTGCGTAACTTCTCTGCAGTCCAGACTGACCGTAAATAAAAAGAACGCCTCCTCTCCTCCTCTGCTGTCCTTCTTCAGTTCTGATACATTATGGCTTGCTCCAAAGGCGCATGCCTTTGCCCTGAGATAAGGCGAGCACCAGGGCAGCTGGATGGAGGCGGGGTCAGCAGAGGGCACCTCCCATCGGTTGCAGTCTGGACCAGATTCTCAAGCTGATTTGCCAACCAGGGCCAATGCAGAGACACTGCTGCGGGCCCAGTGCCTCACTCAGAGTGAAAGCAGTCCTATGTCAAGGAAGGTAGACCAAGAGGGACAGAAGCACGTGAGAGAAAGGCCCCGGAAGTGACTGTCTATGCCTTCATGTGCCAACATGAGTCACCATCACACACACAGAGTCACAGAGAGGCTCCGGAAATGCTAAGTATAGGCATCGTATTTAAAAATGGCTACGACAATTACAAAGAGAGTCGATTCCGGTTTCATTTAAAATGCACTTCCTCTTGAGAGGTTCCATCTACGTATTAACTACAGACAGATTGCCACATGGATAATATAATGATTAAATCTTCCGTGAAACTTGACAGATTATCCCGTTCTATGATATTTAGAGGACGTGTACGTGGCTTTTCCAGCCATTTCCTACAGGCAATTGGGAGTGTGAGTTAACCATTTAAACTCCGGTTAGCTAGTTTGGTAGTTAGTTAGTTAGTTAGTTAGTTAGTTAGTTAGTTTGGTTTTTTGAGACATTGTTTCTCTGTGCAGCCCTAGCTGTCCTGGAACATTTTTGTAGAGACTTAGGTCAACCTGGCCTCAAACTCACAAGAGATCCTTTCCTGTCTGAGTTCTGGGATTAAAGGCATGTACCTCCATTGCTCAGTCTCCTTTTTATTTTAATGACTAAATCACAAAACACACACACACACACACACACACACACACACACACACACCAGGCTGACAGTCTAGGAGGAATGTCTGTTTCTATGGCTTCTAGAAAGATTATTCATACCCTTGTAAATTCTGCAGGACGGAAGGTATTCGAATTAGAGTATTAAACTCTGTGAGGAAGAGTCAAAATTGGTTTGGGCGGATCATATGTATGAAGGAAGGAAAAAACAGTCCAGCACTCGTAAGGGGGGTGGAGTTTGTCAACGACCAAGATCTTATTTTGAACTCAAGATGCTCCTCTTCCTCTGAGACACCCAGATGAGGCCCTTGGGACATCTCCAAGGAGACCATTTGGTTTGTTAGGCGAGAGCCAGGCAGAAACTGTTATTTCCAGAGTCATTTCGTGAGCAATTAAGAATGAAAACACAAACGGAGTCCATGCTGTTGTTTTTCTTCCTGTGTTCTTGAGACTTGAAAGTAGGGAAGCGTCTGATTTCTTTGGATACCAGACTCTTCAGTTTATCAACACCACTCTGAGTGTTTTCATCAAAGAAAGCATCCGGTAAATAGACTGGGAACAGCCAGCCACCGTGGCACAGCCTGCAATCCCAGCTACCCCAGGAGATGGCAGCAGCAGGATTGCAGGTTCAAGGCCAGCCTGGGCAATTTAGAGAGACCCTCCCCCAATCTCAAAATATTAAGGAAAAGGAAAACTGGAGCTATAGCTCAGTTGTAGAGAGATTGCCTGCTACACAAGGCCCTAGGTCCAAGCCC
This sequence comes from Apodemus agrarius, assembly GCA_964023405.1. Classification (NCBI taxonomy): domain Eukaryota; kingdom Metazoa; phylum Chordata; class Mammalia; order Rodentia; family Muridae; genus Apodemus; species Apodemus agrarius. The sequence continues at coordinate 12,764,858 of OZ030027.1, forward strand.
TGTTACCACAAAGAAAGAAAGAAAGAAAGAAAGAAAGAAAGAAAGAAAGAAAGAAAGAAAGAAAGAAAGAAAGAGAGAAAGAAAGAGAGAGAAGAAAGGAAGGAAGGAAGGAAGGAAGGAAGGAAGGAAGGAAGGAAGGAAGGGGGGACAGAGGGAGGGAGGAAAGAAAGAAAGAAAGAAAGAAAGAAAGAAAGAAAGAAAGAAAGAAAAAAGGAAAGAAAGAAAGGAGGGAGGGAGGGAGGGAGAGAAGGAAGGGAAAGAAAGAAAGAAAGAAAGAAAGAAAGAAAGAAAGAAAGAAAGAGGAAGGAGGGAAAGAAAGAAAAAAGCGGGAAGGAGGGAAAGCAAGGAAGGCAGGAAGGAAGGAAGGAAGGAAGGAAGGAAGGAAGGAAGGAAGGAAGGAAGAGAAAGAAGCTTCCTTATACGGCAGCGATTCTGCTGTGCCAGATACTCTTTGACAGGCAGCCTCTTGATTTAATTTAAAACCTGTGTTGGTGGTTTATTAAATGCCAGCAATCAAAAGAGATTGTTTTGTCCCTGGGACATACCATAGTTGGTAATTCAGAAAAGAAAGAGGGAGGGGGGGCTGTTTTGCCCTCGATGTGGTAAGGGTTTTGTTTTTTTCCAGATTAAAATTCTAATAGTCATTCTGGCCACAAGGGTGGGAGTTTATTCCTTCAACATTAAGGTAAAGATTATCCTTGGGCTCGGGAGATGGATTATCTGGTTGACACACAAGCCTGAGAGTCAGCATTCGAATTCCTATCACCCACATGAGAGCTGGTTCTAACCCCAGCACAGGGGGAAGCAGAGGAACCCTGAGACCCTGCCACTCTCACAGAAACTGCGAGCTCTGGGCTCAGGGAGAGATCCTGGCTCAAAAACAAGGTGTAGAGCAACAGAGGAAGACACCTTAGGTCAGTCAGTAAGCTCTAGATGTGCATGCACAGAAGACTATCTCAACCCCCCTACACATACACATACACACACACATGCACACACACATACACACACACATGCACACATACATGCACACACATGCACATACACATGCACACATACACACTAAATAATAAGTAAAAAAAAAAATTTAAAAGACTATTCTAAAACTGCAAATGTGTGGAGTCTCAGATATGAATACATATTGTCACTGTGACAATGTGAAATTGCCAAACTGACCGTTCTCCAGGGCAGACGGACGACTGTCTGATGTAGTTTCCCAAACTGGCTAGGATATCAGGGGACGTGAGGGTGGGATCATCCCGTCCTATACTCACGGCCCACTGATCATTTCTGAACTTTGTCTTCCTTCTCTCAGTTTCCTTTTCTGGGACTATGGGATGGGCCACTGTGAGAGTCAGATGCTCCTGTCACAGCAGGGCTGCTCCAGTTCGACAAGCCACTGTCATCTCTGACAGTTTTCTAGGAACACCAGTGACTGCTCTCATACTCACCCTTGCTTTTCCCTGGTTCGGGACCCCAGACATCGTCCTGCCTCCGTGTGTGTGTGTGTGTGTGTGTGTGTGTGTGTGTGTGTGTGTGTGTGTGTCCACATTACTGGGGTTTGCTTGGTCGCAATACTTTCCCCGCTGTGCAGTCAGGAAGTGTCCCCTCAAACCCAGTTCTGGCCACACAGACTCCTGTTAAAGGTGATCTCCAAGATTCTGTAAACAGCCAAGCCTTGAGTACGGGCGCCAACCTGGGGATTCTCACCATAGCCTCGCCTTCCACCGAGCCTCTCTTCACACCATATCCCCTCCCAGCCTCCATCAATCACAAATCAGACATACTTCCCACTGGTCCACCATACCTCTCACTCCTCCAGGCATTCAGCGAACATTTGTAAATGTAGGCCAGGTGCCCGGATGCAGAAGATAACCAAAGCAAATTAAAAAAAAAAAATGTCTAGGGAAAATAGAAAATAACTAAGCCGGGCACGGTGGCGCATGCCTGTAATCCCAGCACTTGGGAGGCAGAGGCAGGTGGATTTCTGAGTTCGAGGCCAGCCTGGTCTACAGAGTGAGTTCCAGGACAGCCAGGGCTACACAGAGAAACCCTGTCTCCAAAAACCAAGAAATAAAAAGAGAGAAAAGAAAATAACTAAGCAAAGTATGTTGTCTCTTACAATGTGACCACTTCTGAAACAAAATATACAACCAAACAGAGAAGAAAGACAATGAAGTATCTCTTGCTTCTGGTCTCCACACACTCCTCCTCCTGCCTATTTGTAACCCAAATGCACTATCACATGGTATATTCTGCTCAAATATAATGCATATGATCTCTGGGTCCACTCTGGCTCACTCAACCTCTGATCTCATCTTGAACATCTTTTCCTCCTTGAAATCCCCTGCCTCTAGAAACCATCTTCCCTGTGTCTCCTGCACAAGTTCAGTGTCCCCTTCCCTTATTCCCGTGTGTACCGTCAAAGTCGCCACTGCCTGGTTAGAAGTTCATGTCTCAGATGGACAGCAATCTCTGACTTGCATTCGCTCTCTGTTACCAGTGTCCTGCACATGGCTAGTGTTAGTGACTATTCCATTGTTTTTCCCGATGTTTGTCATGTAAACTGAGTAATCTACGCAGGATGGGTTGGAATGATTTTAAAACTCTTCATAGTGGTCTTAACATGAGCTCAAATGCCACTTCATATTTTACTCCTGGAGTCACTTATCCCGTTATCTGGGAACATGTAATGAAGAAGAGCCGATTGCTATAATAATTTAAAAATATCTTTGCCTTGAACAAAAAGTCTGAGGATTTTACGACAGAACATTCCAAGTCTGGCTTCTGCCAGAGATTGGCCCCGAAATTCAAATCTTGTTTCCTTTTCTTTTAATAATTCTTTAAACGTTTAAACATTAGGGTGCAGGTAATGCTCATATTGGCCCATGCAGCAAGCATTTGCTTCTTCATGTGACACTGTGGCCTATACTAAGGCAAAGAGATGAATAAGAGATACTCCTTGTCCTCCATAGTAGTCACAGCCAGCAGCCATTTCCGAACGCGCATGTGCAGCCTTGGGAATGCAGGAAGGCTTCCGAGCAGCACGCAGGGGCGATGTTTAGGCCTTCCCACTAGCCTGCCTGGGATGGGGCAGTGAGGCTTGTCAAGTCAAAGTTTCACTCCCTCAGCCAGTTCACACAATCGCCCCTCCTCCATCTTGCAGAAGACAAGGCGTGCCTCTTACCTATTCTGAAGCTGAACCTTTAGAAATATCAAAATGCCTCCTTCGCTTGAGGTTCCAGATTCCCACCCACATTGGTCTCCTAAGATGAACACCAATAGCTTTGATTATTTAGCCTATTTTTTTTTCCAAATTTGCAATACTCCTGTGCTTTTTAAAGGCCAGTTAGTCGCTAATACCAATTACACTATAAACTCAATCTCAAAAGCTATTTAATTCTTATAGGCCCAAATTAGGAAAATATTCAAAATTAGAATGTCAGCTTATAGCCCCCATTATTGTTGCAGGGAATTATGGTAATATTATAACAGAAGATTTCGCAGATATAACTATATGCCATTAAACTAAAATTCTGGGACTTGAGGAAATGGCGCAGTGGGTAATTGCACTTGCTAAGTGAACCTAAGGACCTGCGAGTTGAATTCCTAACACCATGTGAAAAGCTGGGTGTGGGAATACACCAATATAACCCTAGCACTGGGGGTAGGAAGGAGGCAGAGGCAGGGGGCTCTCTGGGGCTTGCTGACCACCAGTCTAGCTCCAGACTCGAGGGACAGCCTTCCTGGATAAGACAGACCACAATAAAGACGTACATCCAGTGTTGTTCTCTGGCTTCTACATGGGTACAAGCACAGGTGACACAGGCACACACATACATGCACAGGCACACATACATATATAAAGAAGCACACACATGCATACATAGGTGCATACACATGTGTTGCTGGAAGTATTTTAAAAAATGGCACAATCCCACATTATACCCAGCTACTCTGTGCCCCGGCAGTCTCAGTCTCAGCGCCTCCACGGCTAGCCCCAGGAGGTGGTCTTCCCAGCTCTGATTCATCTGCCTCAGAGCCGCTTGTACCTTTGCAGCCATCCACCCCTGTGGCTAGTTGTCACAAATCCCCTTAACCCAGAACATCAAAACTCTTAAACCTTGTAATTACCGGTCAGGTTTATAGATCAATAAATTCTCAATTCACAAGACACCTACACAATCATTTCAGAGCCAATTGGTAATGATACAAGCTGCCCACCTAGATTAGACGAGTCGTCCAAATTATTCTTTTTATGATCGTCATCACTCCCTGTGGCTGTTTACAGTCGCTGGGAATCTGGATCCTGTTTCTCTTGCTCCATCTTCCTTCCTCCTCCCCCTTCTCCTCTCCTCCGTCCCTGTCTCTGTCTCTGAAACTCTTAACTCTGCCTTGCCTTTCCCTATTCAATCACAGGCTTCTTGTTGTATTAATATTTCTTTCAAATATAAATTGAGCACAACTATTACCATTTTGCAATTATAATACGACACACCTAAGTCCATCATTTTGGTCAATTAACTAGAACGCTGTTATCTATCCTAATTTAAAAAGGGCTTATAAATCCATATCTGATATGTCCTTGTTTAGCTTGTATACTATCGGAAAACTATCTTCTCAAATATGTTCTCTCAAGCTCAATAGCCTGGGCTGGCTATGAGACTGTAAGTAGGAATCGACTACATGTCAGGAAGTTGGAGCGCTCTCAGCCTTGTGGCCCAGGATCATCTGACAAACCTTTGTAATGCAGAATTTTGAAGGGCTGATTACCCTGACTTGGCAGAGATTATCAGTCGACTATTCCACATAGTGTGTCCTTTTCCTGGACATACTATGAAGGGGGAAAGGGTAGGGAAAATTGGGGGAGTTGGTTGGCCTTAAGAAGTCACCGATGTCTATGTCCTGACTGGATCTGGCTGAAAGTCCAAGACATCAGGAGTTCAAGTAGGTCGGCTCAGCATGTCTGACGAGGAGACTCACCAAATTTATATTTTGTAATATACAAATCTCAAAACAAAATTTTAGTATCATCAAGACAACTTTTTTTTTTTGTTTGATTCTCTGGAATCTAGTCCTCTGGGAGTCTCCCTCTATCAAATCTGATCCATATAACTCTGGAAGATGCCCAGAGCCTAATCACCTTTTCTAAAAACACAAAGACAAAACCTTTTCCACAAATCAGCATATCCTTCAGCCGGTAACCAGGAAAACCTGTAGCTTGCCCTCTGTCCCAGAGGGACAATGAAACAACCACAATACTCAAAATCACACACATTTTGATAATAAAAACAATTTAAAAACCAATGAAGTAAACTAAACAAATACTGTATAAGCCTATTTAGGCCTTTCTAATTTGTCATGTCAGGATATTAACCCAAAATTCCCGTGGAGCCCACATAAGAGAATATGAGTCTTCTGCAGACTTTATTATACCATCTTTAAAACAATGGATTCACACTTCTATCTATACCTGCTTATAAGCAGGCAGCTTGTCAAACCAGCATTAAAACCCAAGATACCCATGGAGCCCATGTTAAACAGAATTTGAGTATCCTGTAAGACTTCTTAGAGCAATATATCTTTATACCATCTTTAAAGCCATTAATTCAAACTTTCACTAAGATCTGCCTATAGGAAGCAGGTAGTTTCTAATTGTTAAGCTCTCTACCTAGAGCAGCCATCCTGTTATACCATCTATCTGTTATGCTCTCTACCTGGAGCCACAGACACTTATTAATACCTGATCGCAGCAGGTAATCATCACTGCCCTCTCTTCTTGGAGTCAGTGACTAACTTTCCCTATCCTAGTTCTGAACCTTGGGTGAATCCCCCCCCCCACGTGATTCGGACAAAATTTGTGAATAAATCTATCCTAAAAGCAAATAATCCCAATTTGCAAATTCACAATTAAATCATTATCTGCCCCAAGATGTAGGCGGCTTCCCTCCTCTGGCTCTCTGACCCAGGGCAGCCATCTTGACTCGGTCCACAGCAGGGACTCGCTCCAGCAACATCTTCCTCACACTTAGAAAATAAAACTCTAACCCTCTGGCTAATAATCTTACATTTCTAGTGGATTCTTGCCCAGCATGTTGGTTCACCACCTGTTGCGGGAAATATTGAAAAAGATGCAACTCATGCTATCTGGCACCGGCCAGGCACTGGTGAGCGTGGCCAGCCTGTTCTCATCTCCTGGAGACTATCCGACTCAGAGCTCTGAGATCTCCCCACCCAGCTCCCTAAGTTCTATACATACACAAGTGCAGGCACACGTATACACACACACATACACACATACATCACAGGCACACACACACACACACACACACACACACACACAAATCAGTAAGATAATAATAAAGCTCTATGAGAAACAGGCTGAAAATGAAAGGTCCGGGCTGGTGGTTTAGCTCAGACGTAGAGCATCTGCCCAGCTTGGTGTGGGGGAGGTCTTGGGATCAAGTCCCATAATCAAGAAAGGAGAGAGCCAGGCAGTGGTGTGTGCGCCTGTAATCCCAGCACTCAGGAGGGAGAGGCAGGCAGATCTCTGAGTTCGAGGCCAGCCTGGTCTACAGAGTGAGTTCCAGGACAGCCAGGGCTACACAGAGAAACCCTGTCTCGAAAAAACCAAATTCAAAAAAAAAAAAAAAAAAAAGAAGAAGAAGAAAGAAAGGAAGGAAGGAAGGAAGGAAGGAAGGAAGAAAGAAAGAAAGAAAGAAAGAAAGAAAGAAAGAAAGAAAGGAGAGAAAACAGCAGTAAGGGCGGTAAATCTTTGATTTAAAATTTCTAACTTAAACAATCCATTATTCATGTGCTTCCCCTCCCCCCCTTCTGAGGAGAAATGAGCAGGCATTAAAAGTAAATAGTATTGTGATTCCCTGAATACATTTAATATGCAAAAACGTGGAGTTAAAATGCTAATGTTTACAAATAAGCGGGGCATAACTGAGTGACTTACATGTTCAGTTCTCAATTCTGAAAATCGAGGGCAAAATTAAATCTAATTATAGGTATGTGTGAGCTCAGGAAACTCTGGCTTCTGGGTGCTCGGGTACGGCAACCCAGAGAAAATTCTGGGGCGGCGACACCCAAAGTAAGTGCCTGGTCCCAGGTTTTTGGGTTTTTTTGGGGTGTTTGTTTGTTTTTTGGTTTTTCGAGACAGGGTTTCTCTGTGTAGCCCTGGCTGTCCTGGAACTCACTTTGTAGACCAGGCTGGCCTCGAACTCAGAAATTCACCCGCCTCTGCCTCCCAAGTGCTGGGATTAAAGGCGTGCGCCATCACACCCGGCATGGTCCCAGGTTTTAATACTGTCAGGCGTGAGTCTAAGGTGCTCCTTAACCAGCCACAGACCGGGTGCTAGCCTCGCAGGCCATTATACCTGAGGTAGGACCATCCAAGGGCTATTCGGGGGTTAAATGGGGCCAAACAAAGTGCTTGACCCAAAGACGCTGCTTGGTAAGCCCCTTCTCTTCATCCCCCATTGCTTACATTCTCGAAGGCAGATGCGTGGCCCTGGTCCCTACACCATCCTGACCAATCTGTTGTTTGTGTAAGCCTCTTCCCACGTGAGTCTGTTTGCAGTCAGACTGTCTTTCACGGGTGGGAGGAGGGAGACTCCCTCTCCCTCCCTTGGTACGCCTATCCAAATACACTTCACCAGCAAATTCCCTGAGTCTCCTCACAGTCCATCTGCAGAAGGTCGTTAATGAAGATGTTAAGTCAGGCTGGCATAGAAAACACTGCCTAAGGCCAGCCTTCTGGTGTTCCTCTTCCATTCAGCAGAGATGGAGTGTCATTTGTCATCAGGTCTTGTTACGGTTTTTGGCCCCTTGAAGAACTCATGTGAGGTAGCGCGTGTCTCTATCTGCTTGACTTAGTCCGCCAAGCGAACTCATGAGCCACTGATTTAAATGTCACCGCGGGACTGAACATCTGTTACATCACGCTAACCTATCGCGCGCTCTCTGCTCATAAATCTTTACAATCAGAACAAATTAGTCTAGCACGTTGCTTCTAACAAACATTCTCTTGTGTTAGTGTGGCTCATGCCCAAAAAGGAAATAATAGACCAGTGGGCGAAAGTAATAAAATTTCATAGCTGGTTCAAACATGGTCAAGTGGTAAATAAAAATAACAGCGACTTGGCAAGAAAGAGACAATTGCAATACACAGTGTCTCCAAAGGATGGTCTTAAAGGAGAGACTCGCAGAGCTCTTCACAGCAGAGTCCTGGAGAGATGTATAAAGCAAGAATAGGTGTATTTTCCCTGAACTTGTGTGTGTGTGTGTGTGTGTGTGTTGTGTGTGTGTGTGTGTCCATGAGTGTGTGTGTTGTGAGTGTTTGTTAGCGTGTGTGTTTGTGTGCCTTAGTGTATGTGAGTGTGTGTGTGCTTATGTGTATGTTAGTGTGTGTATCCATGTATGTGTGAGTCTATTGTGAGTGTGTGTTAGTGTTTGTGTTAGTGATGTGTGTGTTTATATTAGTGTGTGTGTATATCCATGTATGTGTATGTTGTGTGTGTGTGTGTGCTTGTGTGTATGTTAGTGTGTGTGAGTGTGTGTGGTTTGTATGTATGCTAGTGTGTGTATCCATGTATGTTCGAGTGTATTGTGAGTGTGAGTTAGTGTGTGAGTGTGTGTTTGTGTGTATTAGTATGTGTGAGTGTGTGTGTTTGTGTGTATGCTAGTGTGTGTATCCATGCATGTTCGAGTGTGTTGTGAGTGTGTGTGTGTGTGTTCGTGTGTGTGTGTGTGTGTGTGTGTGTGTGTTCGTGTGTGTGACTGTGTGTGTGTGTGAGTGTTTTAGAGGACCCTGGATTGTGTCACTCTCAGGAGCTCTACCCATTTGCCTTTAAACAAGCTGGAGACTGAAGGATTTGTTTTGATCTGGTTGAGGTTCTTATTTAGCTGGTTATCTGGGGAAAGACATCTCAGTTGAGGAAATGCCCCCATCAGATTGGCCAGTAGGAGTCTTGAGGGCATTTGCTGATTAATGATGGCTATGTAAGATCCCGGCTCACTCGGGGGGGGGGGGAGGGGGGGCTAGCGCTACTCCTGGTCCTAGGAGAGCTGAGAAAGGCAGTCAAGCAAGCCACAGGAAGCGAGCTAATCCGCCCGTGTTCTGCAGCCTCTCTTCAGTTCCCTCCTGGTCCGTGTTCTCACTTCCCTCAGTGAAGGACTGTAAGTTGTAAGACAAGATGGACCCTTTCCCACCGGGTGCTTGTTGTCACCCACCGTCTGTGCCACAGTAAGAAGCAAGCTAGAGAAATGGTCACCCTTGCCCCTGTCCCCGCCTATTTTTTTTCAACGGTGGTAAAATACACCATCTCCGCACTCTGAAGGATGTGACTCGGTGCGGTGGCCAAGTGCAGCTACGGCCTGTCCCCCCCCACACACTTCCTTAGCCCCCTTTCTCAGCTCACCTCGGACCACATGCCCAGGGTAGCTCTGCCCCCAAGTGCACCCCCTTCCACATCTACCATGAATCAGGTGCAGCTATAGTGATATGCAGCCGTCAGGACCCTGCGTCTTTAGAACACCTTATAAAATTTTGTATCCTTCCGGAGGACCCAGCAGTACCACTCCTGGGCATATACCCAGAAAATTCCCCAGAGTACAATAAGGATACATGCTCCACTATGTTCATAGCAGCCTTATTTATAATAGCCAGAAGCTGGAAAGAACCCAGATGTCCCTCAACGGAGGAATGGATACAAAAAATGTGGTATATATACACAATGGAGTACTATTCAGCCATCAGAAACAATGAATTCATGAAATTCTTAGACAAATGGATGGAGCTGGAGAACATCATACTAAGTGAGGTAACCCAGTCTCAAAAGAATACCCATGGTATGCACTCACTGATAAGTGGATATTCGCCTAGAATCTTGGGACACCAAAGACACAATCCACATACCAAATGATGTCCGACAAGAAGGAAGGAGTGTACCCTGGTGCTGGAAAGGCTCAATGCATCAGTGTAGGGGAATACCAGAACAGGGAAGTGGGAAGGGGTGGATGGGGGAACAGAGGGATAGAAAAGGGCATGTGGGACCTTTGGGGGTCGGGGAACCAGAAAAAAAGGGAAATAAAATGTAAATATAGAATATATCCAATAAAACAATTTTTTTAAAAATTAAAAAAAAATTCTATATCCTTTAAGCAAGGGCTCCCATCCTCCTGCCCCTCCCATCCACCCCGCCAACCGCCGTCCCTCTTTCTGTCCCTACAACTGTCACGACATAAGGCACCTCATGTAAATGCAACTGAACAGTTTTCTTTCGCTTTTAAATAATGTCCTCTTTTATATTTGTAGGAAGTTAAAATTACTCTTAAAATAGTACAAAGAGGCCAGGCTTGGTGATATACACCTATAGTCCGAGAACTCGGCAGGCCAAGCCAGGAAGATTGATAGTTAAAGGCTAGCCTGGGCTAGATGTTAACTTCAAGGGCAGCCTGTAAAAATTCTGTGACTCTATTTTAGGAAAACCAAAAAAGGGAAAGAAAAAAAGAAAGACTCACACTAACGGCAAGTCCGAGGGAGAGGCTAAACGTATTAGATGTTCCCCCAAAAGTGAGATTTATCAAAATAGCTGGACAAGAGGGCAGCTGTAGATGCCATGTCACAGGTTTCACAGGCTCAAGGTTCTCATCATGGCAGTAGACAAACCTGTCCCCTTAACAGAGGTTCTTAAACTTTCGTGCACATAAAAGTTCATTCCCGGTAGCAGCAGAGATGGCGCAGCACATAGGAGCTCGGGCCACTCTTGCAGAGGACACAGAGTCCTAATAGTAGAGTCCAACGGCTTATAATCGCCAGTGCTCCAGCTCCAGGAGATCTAATGTCCTCTATGACCTCTGAACATACCTGAACCCATGTGTGCATATAAGTATATGTGTATGTGTATACATATATAGACTTAGTGTTTGTGTAAGATGTTTTACAACCCTCCCACAGACTTTAAGTCTCTCGAGATTACCTGAACTACTTAATGCAATATACTCTTCATAATTTACATAGTTAATATTATGTAGATGTTTGACATACTGTATTGTTTAGGGGATAATAACAGAAAGGTCTATATGTCTATGTTCTATATGTATATGTGTATGTGTATGTGTATATGTATGTATATATACCAAAAATAAAAGAACCGCCACCTACCCAAAAACCAAAACAGTACTGAATGGGACTCAGAAGTCTGGCGTGTTGCCAGGGGCCATGGGAGGTATAGGAGGATCTTACCAGCTATGGTCAGCACAGCAGATTAGACTATGACCGCCGCCTCTGCTCAGTGTGATCAGGCAATCCCGGATGAAGTCAGAACCATAGAGCACTGACACCTATTATGATCTGTTTCCACTGCTTCGCTCTGTCCTTCTACATGGTGGGTCGCCCGAGGGGGCTGCAGAAAGCAGGGTCAGAGGCTTGTGTCAGAATTAGTCAACCTAGACTCCAAGGGACCCTGCACCCCCAAACGTCACAGCAGCCTGAAGACAAGGCTGTGGCTTTTCACTTTGGTTTTCTTTTCTGGGCCTTTGTCTGGAAAGAAAATACTGGCTGTCCCCAAGGTGTGCTCAACTGTGAACGATCGTTATCTGGCTCTTGTCCCCTTCAGAGCTGTGTTTTCCTTCCTCCTAGAATATGTCTGTGCTGGAGAATCACCACTGGCGATCTACAATCGGCATGCTTCGAGAATCGCGGCTCCTGGCTCACTTGCCAAAGGAAATGACGTAAGTGCTCTAGAGATGATGCGCACACGGTAAAGATAAGTCACGTTCTCCAGGGCGTGCTGGGGACCCCGAATCAGTAGTGTGGAGCCGGCTGCTGGCTTTCCTGCCCTCGCTTGATTGTTCAGCCAGAGATTCGGTGTCAGGTACCGCAACCCAGAAACCAGACTCTCTGTGTACTTTGAAAAAGGCCTCACATGCTCTGTGACCTAAAGCCGGAGGAGAAGATAATAAACAGCCCCGTGCTTTCACACTCTTCGGCATCAGGGCTCTGCTCTGCCAAATTCCTGTCCCTGATGTTAGCAAACCCGTCCTCCCGTTTAAATACAAAGAATAAATATTTGTCAAGAAAGAACATAGGAATTTGCAAACTAGATTAAGGCTTTATCTTTGCCAGTCTCCAGACAAAGTAGGAGTCAGAAATGTTTTGTTAAGCTGTGTGTCACCCATTACTCTATTTCTAGCAGTGTGAAAGCTGAGGCAGGAGGATCACTGTGAGACTGAGGGTAGCCTGGGCTACAGAGAAAAAACTCCTCTTCAAAAAAATAAATAAGACAAAATTAAGTTAAAGGATTTGTTAACTGACTTGATCAGCCATTTTCTGTCATTGATCTGGCTTAATGTCTTTTGGGGTTGGTTGTTTGTCTTTTTATTTATTTTTCCAAGACAGGGTTTTTCTGTGCAGCCCTGGCTTGCCTGGAACTTGCTCTGAAGACCAGGATGGCCCTGAACTCAGAGGGCCTCTGCCCCCTCCCCCAAGTGCTTAAATTAAAAGTGTATGCTACCATGCCCAGCTATCTTTTACCTTTTAAGCAGACAAAGAATACTTTTCACAGTCTATTGTTTGTCTGGCCTGAATCTTACTCATTTCTCTCATGGCCCCAACTTAGCCAAAACACTGTTTTACAACACGACCACTCATTCTGATCTCTTTTATGGAAATGTATAGGACCCAAGGGACTTAGGTGAGTGACAAAATCAACCATTGCCTTACGAGCAGGCGGCAGCCTGAGGCCCAGGTCGGAGGGATGCCCTGCTGTAGGACAGGCAGGATTCTCTACACTCATAAGTTTTCTCGGTGACCTCTATGCATTTCACATGTATCCCCAGCTCAGGAAGGAATGTTCAGCTTACAGGAGGAGCTGAGCTCTTTTTAAACACTCTGGAAATTAAAAAAAAATAATAATAAAAAATAAAAATAAAAGTAAAAGCAGAAAGAAAGGAAGGATGGTGGCCAGAAAAAGAAGAATAATTGGGAAAGAAGCAGCAATGGACCCAGTGTGACCAACCTTCCCCAAACGGCCCCACTAACCCTTGCTGTTTCAATTAGGACCCTCACACACACACACACTCACTCCCAGGGACTGCACTAAAGTACCATTTATCTCCGAGCCACTGTGTCTTTGCGAGATCCTGTGCTACAAATTGCTATTCCCGGAAGACTAATCGTTACACAGTCATGGGACTTTATAAAAAAAACTTATACTCATCATTATCAGCTTTTCTACCTTCAAGGAAGTCATTTAAGGCTGGTTCTCTGACCTTTAAAAGCCAGCTACACTAAATGCAGAAACTACAGAAAGCTGAGAAAATTACTCATTTGAACGATCAATAGTGAGTTGTCACTTTTGAAGAAGTAAACGGTAGACAGAATACTGACGGGTTCTCGTAGTTCAAAGAAGAAAAACACAAGCACTAGCGACCCTGTCTGGGAGAAACAGTCTCTATTAGCCCAGCAGCTCTATTTCCTTTCAGTGCTTTTAGTGCAACCTCGTTTTAACAAAACCCAAGAAGACACGGATGCAAGTTTTGTTTGTGGTTCTTTTCAGGTTTTTGGTTTGTGTTTGTCTTGCTCATGCGTGTGCCTGCTGGGTTGTATGTATACTACATACACTCAGGCACACTCATTGGCCGGAAGAGGATGTCGTTCCTGGAGCTCGAGTTAGTTTCAGGCACTCGTGAGCCCTCCAGTGCGGGTGCTGGGAACTGAACCCAAGTCCTCAGCAAGAATAGCAAGTGAGCGCAACCATTTCTCCATCCCTTCTGTTCAGATTGTTTGGGACAGGATCTCACCTGTCACCCCAGGCTGACTTCAGACTTACAACAATTCTCTCGCCTCAGTCTCTCAAGTGATGAGATTAAGGGAAATGGTCACCACACCATTATACTTGCATTATCCTTTCTAGCCTAATAGTGTACCTTTACCAAAAAGGCTTTTTCTACATTATCCAGTAAGTTACTGAAAGGTATTGTATTGGCTGTTTGTCGGTATTGTATCCAAATAGATGTAATTATTCACTAATGTTTGGGAATTCGGTGGTTTCCAAATTATTTCATTATAAATAACATCTTTAATTCTATAACAAAAGTAAACTAAAAGGAAACATAAAACTAGTGTTATTTTGTGCTTGAGACAGTGATCCAGCGGTATCTATATGATGAAGGCTTTAAGCTAGTACTCAGTGAGTTTTCAAGGTGCCCATCAGATGTTTGGGTTCCAATTTTACTTGTAGTTTGTAATAAACATGTTAGAAACCCCAGTGTGGGCTTTCTACTACCCACCTTAGACCATGTATGTGTTTAGACGAAAGGCACACATAGTATTTGTGTTTTGAAAGATGTCTTGGGCAGCACCATAGTTGGGCAATTGCCTGCCCTCCATGTGGTTAGAATCTACCTTCCTATCTATAACCCAAGTTATTGCTTCTTATGTTGTATCTGGGCTGCTCTTAGCTCTAATGGGCCAGCCCACATGACCACGTTTTTATGGCTCAGCTAAGGCATGACGGCTCTCCTTTCTCCTCTCCTCTCCATTCTTCTTTTTCTACAGTGACTTCTATTTTTGCTTCATGGTGCTCTCCCTAAGCCCATAAAAACTGCAACCCCACCTTCTCTTCTCCCCATCTATTGGCTGGCAGGATCTCTATTTACCAATCAGAATTGACTTTGGGCGGCGTCCCAGGGGCTACGGGTAGACTCTAGGTTTTGGGGACCTGCACTTAGCATTACAACAGACAGCAAAAGACAAAACCTCAACAATTCCCCCCTTTTAGTCCAATAACAACATGAACTGTCTCTCAAGTGGAGTGGTGTTCTCTATTGCATTTTTAAAGACTTGCAATTATGACACATTTGCCAACACATACACACACACACACAGAGCCTGAAAAACCCTCTCTTCAATCGCCATGAACCTTTTACTTCAGCTGACATTAAGAAGTTTTATGTATCTATTAACCATTGCTATTTGTTTTTTTTAAAGCTTTATTTATTTTATATATGTGAGTACACTGTAGCTGTCGTCAGACACACCAGAAGAGGGCATCAGATCCCATTACAGATGGTCATGAGCCACCATGAGGTTGCTGGGAATTGAACTCAGGACCTCTGGGAGAGCAGCCAGTGCTCTAACCACTGAGCCACCTCTCCAGTACATCATTGCTCCTTATTTAGTGACAATATTTTTACTCTTTTACAATGTTATCACTGTTTCTCACTTGTAAGAACTCTATGCATATTATATATAGTAATTAATTTTTATTTATCACACATATTACTTGAGGTTCTTAGTTTGTCTTTCTATTTGACTCAGGAAATAATTCTCCTAGATAAAATAATATAATTTCTGATTGTAAACTTAATAACTATTTGTATTTTTAAGTACATACAATATTGAGAACTATAAAGAAAAGGTAATCAACCAAAATTAAACTTTGCATTATTACCACAGAGATCACACTTTGCATTCCTTGTATACTGTTTTCTTACACAATAAAACATACAACTTTTGCATATCAATAAATGATCCTAGTGTTTAGTAGTTTTATATCACAAAGGCAGCAGAGTTATAACCTCCTATTCATGGGTTCTTTTCCCCCCTAAGATGTTTTGTTACCATAAGCAACAGTAAGATAAGTATCATCATAGATCTTTCTAGTTACATCTTCCTAACATGTTAATATAAATTTGTAGATGAGCTTTTTTTTTTTATTTTATGTGCATTGGCGTTTTGCCTACATGTCAGATCTTGGAGTCACAGACAGTTGAAAGCTACAATGTGGTTGCTGGGAATTGAACCTGGGTCCTCTGGAAGAGAGAGCACCCACCACTCCTGACCCCTGAGCCATTTCTCCAGCCCTGCTAGATGAGCTTTTAATGATCTCATTTCTGCCATCAATTGATTTTTACGGTAATCTCCCAGTTACTCCCCAGACTCATTACATTAATTTATATCTTGAAAATCAGAGGTGAACATATCCCATGATATGGACGTTCCGCCCCTGATTATACACCCAAGACAAATGTGTGTGCCTGTGTATCTGGAAGCACATAAGCATTTTTCTGGGGCATTTTTCATAGTGGTCAGAAACTAGAAGCAACTGAAGTGGCCATAAACATGGATTTGCATTATAGTACACGCAATACCATATATTGGTGAAAATTATGTACTAGAGCCTACAAGTCAACACAGATGGATTTAATATCCAGGCAAAAAGACAAGACACGAGCCAGGCATGGCGGCACACTACTGAAATTCCAGCATTTGGGAGGTGGAGGCAGGAGAGCCCGTGTTCAAGGTCAGCCTTGCTACATAGTATACTAAGGCCTTACCTGGATTATATGAAATCCTGTCTCAAAACAACAACAAAAGAGGCAACATGCTCTAGTCACGTATGTACACCCACATACATACCAGCAGCATCAACTGCACTCAAGTTAACCAAGATGGGGGAGGGGTGTAAGATTGAGAGAGAGAGAGGTAGGTCAGAGTGAAGGGGTCTGGGAAGAGCTGAAGGGAAGGGCGGGGCGTTCCAGTGAAAATACATTGCACTCATGTATGAAATTCTCAAAGAATAAAATTATCTTTAAAAAAATACAAAGCCCAAACTACAAAATGGGATGGCAAGACATATTAATATATGTCATCCTATATATTATATTATGCCATATCGTATACCATATAGCTTAAAGTTTGAAAATAGCTTAAGTCAAAGCATTTTCTTAAACATGCGCAGTGGCAAAGTTACTGTCAGTAGAAGAGTGAAGGAAGCAGGCTTTGGACGAGGCTGGGGGATCCTCCAGGACAGTGGCAGGCAGTGTTCCTATTCAGTATCTTGACTCCCTAAAAGGCACAGCCATGACCTATGCACGCCGCCCCAACGCATTCCATTCCTGCACGTGGATTTTAAACCCAGTCACGGACCAGTCCTTCCTCCTCCTGACTGATTGCGATGGGAGAAAGCAAAGCTCCAGCCTATTTTTGTAAAGCGTCCCCTTTCTCCTGTGCCATCGGTGCACTAACACGTCTCTCTCCTGCCAGTTCACAGTGGCGTCTTAATCACCTCTTTTGCTTTTAAAGTTCTACTGTCTCTCGCTGCCCGTCTATTTTGTATTGTTACTGACCCATTCCATCCCATAGTACCATCTCCATTACCGTCTTCCAAAGTATGACCCTTAGTCTGGAAAGGTGGCTCACTGGTTAACAGCACTTTGTGCTCTTCCAGAGGACGGGAGTTCAGTTCACAGCACCAACTGGGGCTCACAACTACCTGTCAGTTCAGCTTCGGAGAGAATCCACTGCCCTCTTCTGGCCACTGTGGGTATTGTCATACATGTGACATGACAGACACACTTACCCATATATACATACACATAAATAAGAGTTAAAAAATAAATAGTTTTAAACATTAAGAGTATGGCTACCTCCAGGTGGTGGTGGTGCACACCTGTAATCCCAGCACTCGAGAGGCAGAGGCAGGCAGATTTCTGAGTTTGGGGCCAGCCTGGTCTACAGAGTAAGTTCTAGGACAGTCAGGGCTATACAGAGAAACCCTGTCTCGAAAAAAACAAATCCAAAAAAAAAAAAAAAAAAAAAAAAAAGAGTATGGCTACCACCTTTTCTTTCTCTATGAACGTCTTATCTTCCAGCTACTTTGAACTCTCAGAAGGCACAACCCAAACTCCTGCGATTTTTTTTCCCAAGTCTTTTTGTGTCCCCCCTCAAAGCATGCTTTTCTTTCTCACTCTCAAATTTCCCCCACGGCAACCGTGGGAATGTGTAATGAACACCGCTTCATCCACATGAGGTTTCAGTCTCTCCACGCCGCCCTGAGAGGAGACTCGCTCTCAGGCTGTGAGGGGCTGGGATGCCGCGTGATAAACATCAAAGACTAAAGAGGCAAGCGGGGGGGGGGGGCGGGGGGGCGCACGAGCATCGATCAATCGATTGATCATCCTGAGAGGGGTTTCCTGTGTGAGTGTGATTCTCTCTTTTGTTCTTGGGGATGCAGACAGGATATCGAACAGCAGCTGGGCTCCCTGATCTTGGCCACGGACATCAACAGACAGAATGAGTTTCTGACCCGCTTGAAAGCTCACCTCCACAATAAGGATCTGAGACTGGAGAATGTACAGGACAGACACTTCATGCTTCAGGTAAGTGAGCGACAAAAGCCACCGAGCCGGGCCAAGCGACAGCACTTAGGGATGCGATCGATGGTTTTAGCACATTTGGGGAGCTACAAGCCGTGGGAAAGCAAGAGTCCTGACCTACTTTGTTAAAAGCTCCAAAAGACATGCAGCCGTTAAGTGCTTTCCAAGCAAGCAAAAAGCAAGGTTTCAGAAAGTGGAAAATCTCTCATTTTTCCTGGTTTGGCAACTGCCTCGTCACAGAGTAACCTCCATGGAAAGTTTCTCGTATCGGTAAGCATGCGACCCTTTGTCTTGCTGACTTTTCTACCGCTGTGAAGAGAAAGGTTAATTGGAGGCTTGCTTACAGTTTCGGGGGTGAGCCCATGACAGCTGTAACCAAGAGCCTAGCAACTTACGCAAGCGAGGCAGCAGCTGAGAGCTTACGTGTTGAGACAGTAGCAAAGCAGAGAGAGGGGGAGAAAGAGGAGGAGAGGGGAAAGGGGGAAAGGAGGAGAAGAGGAGAGGAGGAGAGAAGAAGAGGGCTTGGAGAGGTGGAGAGGGAGGAGGGAAGAGAGAGCTGTGAATGATGTGGGCTTCCAAAACTCAAAGCCTTCCCCCAGTAACACGCCTTCTCCAACAAGGCCACACCTCCTAATCCTTCCCAAACAGTTCTAACAACGAGGGGCACACCTCCTCCAACAAGGCCACACCTCCTAATCCTTCCCAAACAGTTCCACCACTGGAAACCAAGCCTTCAGATATTTGATCATATGGTGATCATTCTACACCCCTGTATAGGTACTACTGTACAAAAAAAAAAAAAAAAAAAAAAAAACAGTGCTAGGAATCACACCCTGGAGGAATAGCCTTTACCAGCAATGCCACAGCAAGGCCCTGACCCCAAGCCACCTGCATCACAAGCATTTATCACGTTTTGTGCCACCAGAGAAAGAGGCATGGCGGGTGCCGTGGAAGAACGGCTTCTGTACCTCGAGAGCATCCTGTTCATCACGGTGCCCCCGAACCCTGAAAAGCCCTCAGCTTTCCTTCCCCTGGGGCCTGTCCAGGTCACCTTTTCCTTCTTTTCCTACCTGAGCTCTTGCTCAGGTGAGGGTTACAGTTTCTCAGATGCAAATAAATAAAACGGACTTGAACCGAACTGGTGAGCCAGACCAAGTCCAACCCTTTCTGCTTTACTCCGTAGCAAGAAGCAGTTCCATGCAGGAACTGCTCTACTTGCATGTGTAGACCTAGACTCATGCCCTTCTTTCTAAAGCAGGATTCTAAGTACTTGAAGCTTAGTACCTGAGTGCTTAAAACCCAGTACCTGGATGCTCAAAGACGAGCCAGATGTTGGCTTAAACGGCTCAGAGCCACACTCGTAACTGAAATACTTAACCCCGCCTTTCAGAAGGAACCCTTGCTAACTCAAAGGAATCTTTAAAAAAATCCCCGAAAGGACTTCTGCCCCTTACCTAGCCAACGCGTGTGCTGGTGCCCCTTCTAACCAAAGAATAAACGAGTAGATTTATATGCTGGTGCATCTAAGGCTCTCCTAGACCCCAACACTCCTGGCTGCTCGGTGGTCTAAAGAAGTGGGTCAAAGCAATAAGCATGGATAGTGGGCGGGTCTCCAGGCTGAGGTCCCTTAGTGGTTGTTGGCTACATAGGACAGCCTTCTTATTGGGGAATTCCAGAGAACTCTCCTAGAATCATCACTCCTAACAAAACCACACAGATATCCCCAAATGCAGAGCCATGTCTGTATCCAACCCAAGACGGTCTGACTTAGCTAGGCAAATGCAAGACTACTGGGTTTAATATAACTTAGTATCTTGGCTGACAGTCTAAGCACACTTACACCTACACAGACATGAAAGTGCAAACACAACTTAAGACACACACACACACACACACACACACACACACACACACACACGAGTGTCAACATAAGAGTATCTTCCATCTGCAACTGAGCTGACAACCAGGGAGGCTA